>JAXIVD010002951.1:32500-51598 GCA_036785275.1 Cancer borealis
CCGCCGCCAATCATCGCCTCCTTCCTTACCCAGTAGTCGGTGCTCCATCCATTCCTTGGCGTGGAAGGGCCACCTTCCCAAGTTACTGTCTCATGGACCGTTGTTTCGGTTAATAAATAGTACGTTTAAGAGTTCGAGAGACTCCCCACATTGAAATTATTATTATTATTTTTGTTGTTTTTTTTTAAGTTTTTTTTTTTTTTTTCCTGGAGTGTTGTTCACTTTCTCCGGACGCTCTTCGAAGTATTTTTTTAACGGTTTTAAAGGATTTTCAGAAGCATTTGTTTCAAGTAAATCATTTAAAAAGTCATTAATGTTTAGATCTTAAGTCTGGTGTAATACGTGACTGTTGTAACTACCGTGTGTGATTTCCTTGTTTAATGGTAGTTATGTAATTGTTTCGCCCAATTGGTGAGATACAAGAGATGGTAAGCCGTTGATAAATTCTGACATATTATTTCAGATCCTGGAGTTGTGATGTCTACACCAAAGACTTCTAGTAACATTATAACTCCAAAAATATATATGAGAAGTATTAATAGTGATACGTCAAACCACCTAACAAGCGAAGGGCTCATAGGTTGGAGTGGCGTTGTAATCGTAGCGGCGAGAACTACTACTATTATCTGGCTTCTCACACTAGGGAGAGAGAGAGACTTTCATTACCTCGGCTGATTCACCTTCGTCAACATCTGGTAAGTGTTGTTCTCCTGAAGGTGGTGTAGAGGCAGTGCTTGGGTGTACGGGCAGACTATGGGAAGGTAGTGCGTGTAGGTGTTAATAAATGTGTGTTAAGATATGTGTAAACAAGCTTATTGAAGGATATTAGATGTGTGTTGGGGTGATTTTATTAAAGTCATGTGAAGTGAGTGTTACAGTAACTTCTCTGGTCTATTTTCATGGTTTAATTTATGGGTCCGTTTACGTTATGAATATTCATAGTCTGGTGTAATACGTGAATATTTGTAACTGTTGTAACTACTGTGTGATTGCTTTGTTTAATGGTAGTAAAACAAAACATGAGTCCTCGTTGGTGTTTGGTCCCCTCTATCCCCGCCTACCCCTTCGTCAGGATAGTTTGTACCCGTGATGGTACTCAAAAATTCAGTAATGTGTATGGTAAGTAATAAATAGTTATTAAAAATTAAAAGTTTCACTCATAATTTAGATTTTATTAACTGCAACATTTACTTTATTTTTTATTTAGAGATGTAGATTATCTTTTATCTTATGTTATTTTGAGAAATATTTCATGTCAAACATTTATTTACATTGTTTCGGCCAGATGGTGAGATGTTTAAACATTATATATTCTAACTGCCATGTTATTTCAGATCGTGGGGACTGGTGTTGTGACGTCTACACTTCCTGCACCAAAGACTTCATACAAGATTCGTGACCTGCCGCCGCCGCCAATCATCGCCTCCTTACCTACCCAGTAGTCGGTGCTCCTCCCTCCATTCCTTGGCGTGGAGGGGCCATCTTCCCAAGTTACTGCTGTCTCATGGACCGTTGTTTCGGTTAATACAACGGTCCATAAGTAGTACGTTTGAGAGTTCGAGACACTCCCCACCTTGAAATTATTATTAAAAATTCTCGAAGTATTTTTTACGGTTTTAAATAAAGGATTCAGACAGAAGCCTTCTTCCATTTGTTGCAAGTAAAATCATCATTTAGTAAAATCATTTTAGAAAGTAATATTATTTAATAATAATATTAATGTAGTTAGTAACTACCGTGTTTAATGGAAGTTGTGTGTTCTTCAGATTGAGTCCTCGATGTCCTGCCCCCTCGTCAGGATGGCTTGTACTCGTGGTGGTATTCAACAACAATCTCAGTAATGTGTGTATGGTAAATAAGTAATATTTGTATGGTAAATAAGTAATATTATTTGATGTATTCACATGTATTAACAGAGAACATGAGAAGGAAGCGGAGTGAAAGTGTCGAGGAGGAAGGGATCTGTGGTGGTCGAAACCGTCTCTGATCCAGGACTCAACACAGGACAGTAGCGCCTCGTCCTTCGGGCGGCCTTTCACATTAATTTGGAAAGGAGGTCCCTCCACGCCAAGGAAGCAATGACCGGCGGCAGCAGGACTCGTGCAGGAAGTGTAAGCCATCACAGTGTCTCCAGGATCTAAAAACATGGCAATTTAGATTTAATCAACAATGTAAATATTACAATAAAATCTAAAGCAAATATTTATATACCATCCTGACGAAGGCGCATAACGCCAGTACAAAAAAAAAATGGAGGGAGCACCGACTCTACAGGGTAAGGAGCCAATGATTGGCGGCGTCAGGAATCTTCACACAAGAAGTCTGCAGGAAGTGGACACATCACAACACCAGTACCAGTCTCCACGATCTGAAATAACATGGCAGTTGGCAGTTATTTGAATTCTACTAACTTTGGGCGAAACGTTTATAACAATTGTGAGACATTGAAAATTTCTCCACAATCAGGACAATAATAACACTTCCCAGGACATGTAGACGAAGGTGAATCAACGCCTTCCTCTCCCTAGTGTGAGAAGCCGGATAATAGTTATCGCCGCTGCTACCGGATAATAGTTATCGCCGCTGCTACCATTACAGCGCCACTCCAACCTATGAACCATTCGCTTGTTTAGGTAGTTTGACATCTCTATTAATTCTTCTTTACGTCTATCTCTCGTATCTCACCATCTGGCCGAAACATTAATGTTAGACATGAAATATTTTTCATCTACATCTCTAAATAAAGTAAATGTTGCAGTTAAGATCTAAATTATGAGTGAAACTTTAAATACATCAAATATTAACTACGGTAAAATTTTACATCTTCACCATAACAGCTTGTTTGCGTATCTCACCTCTGCTCTTCGTCCAACTCCTTACATTTGATAGTTTTTATATTAATGTAACCTAACCTAAACCTACATTGACAAATAACGCAACCTTATTTAAACCAAACTAAACTATTTTTCGCAGAGAAGGTCTCACAGAAAACATTGAAGCAGATATCTCACTAACAAAGAATTTACGACAAATGTAATTAAGAAAACCGTCTCAAAATGCATCAGGCAATGCAAAAATATAACCCTGAATTCTCTAGAGCGTTATGGTGAAGATGTAAAATAAATACCTTAATTACTTACCATACACACAATATCGAGGTTATTGAATACCACCACGTGTACAAACCACCCTGACGAGAGGGAACGGGGTGGGGGGGCGGGATACCAACGAGGACTCAATCTGAAGAACAAAACACAACTACCATTAAAGAAATATTCACACGTATTACACCAGACTTAAGATCTAAACATTCGTAACTTAAACGGACCCATAAATTAAACCATGAAAATAGACCAGAAAAGTTACTGTAACACTCACCTCACAACCAAGATATATATACATGACGTTGTTAATAAAATCACCCCAATACACATCTAATATCCTTCAATAAGCTCGTTAACACATATCTTAACCCCCTTGACACAAACATTTATCAACACCTACACGCACTACCTTCCTATAGTCCACCCAAGCACTGACTCTACACCACCTTCAGGAGAACACTTACCAGGACATGTTGACGAAGGTAAATCAGCCGAGGTAATGAAAGTCTCTCTCTCTCTCTCTCTCTCTCTAGTGTGAGAAGCCGGATAATAGTAGTTGTTCTCGCCGCTACGATTACAGCGCCTCTCCAACCTATGAACCCTTCGCTTGTTAGGTGGTTTGACGTATCACTATTAATACTTCTCATATATATATTTTTGGAGTTATAATGTTACTAGAAGTCTTTGGTATAGACATCACAACACCAGTCTCCAGGATCTGAAATAACACGTCAGTTAGAATTTATCAACGGCTTACCATCTCTTGTATCTCACCATTTGGACGAAACAATTTATAAATATATGTTGGACATGAAATATTTCTCCAAATAACATTATCTAGATCTCTAAATAGGGTAAATATTGAAGTTAACAATAAAATCTAAATTATGAGTGAATCCTTTAATACATCAAATATCAATTACTTACCATACACACATTACCGAGATAGTTGAATACCACCACGAGTACAAACAATCCTGACAAGGGGGAAGGGGGTGGGGTGGCAGGACATCAACGAAGACTCAATCTGAAAAACAAAACATAGCTACCATTAAACAAGGCAATCACACACGGTAGTTACAACAATTACAAATATTCACGTATTACACCAGACTTGAGATCTAAACATTAATGACTTAAAGAGAGAAGTTTATTCAGAATGAAGAATCTAAATATCTTAACAGTGAAAGAGAATTCAGATGAGTTTCCGATTAGAATCCAAAACAAATACTCACAGCCAGTAGACGAGATGAATGGAACATAGAGAGTTTAAATGCGAGTCAGTTAGTCAAGGTGGAGGGAGGCTAGGTAGCTCTGTGGTACAGTGATTGGCTCGTGACCTAAGGGTTGCGATTTCTATCCTGACTCATGGTAGCTTCTTGGTTCGTGGGGTAGTGCTCTTTCGTTAACCCAAGCAAAACTATATGGCCTATAGATGCTTAGTTTGGGGGGATTATTCAATCACATTTTAACTAAGATGAAGAGTTCTACACAAATCCATGGCTCTTAAAGCACCTCATTGCATTACCAGATACAACCGCTCACTTCTCACGGAGACAAGTTGAGTTGGCACTGTACTATATAGCTGAATCATTCTTTTATATAATTGAGTGTTCTCTCAAAACAGGAAAAGTTACTAAAGAATGGAAACGAGCTGATATAATGCCTATTTGCAAAAATAGAAACAAAGAAGAACCACTTAATTATAGACCAGTACGGATAGTTACTCTGCAGATCAGCACAAGGTGACGACGTAACTCCTCGGGCAGCTCGGAGTCCCGTGCCTCAGAAAGGGAGTGTGACCTTAGCCTGGAATGGGAGGAAAGCTGAAGTTAAGTTGACCTCTCATTAACCGATTCAATTTAAAGTTGAATAAAATAATTTTAAAAATTTACACCCGTGTTGAGAGAGAAAAAAAAAGGAGAGAGAGAGAGAGAGAGAGAGAGAGAGAGAGAGAGAGAGAGAGAGAGAGAGAGAGAGAGAGAGAGAGAGAGAGAGAGAGAGAGAGAGAGAGAGAGAGAGAGAGAGAGAGAGAGAGAGAGAGAGAGAGAGAGAGAGAGAGAGAGAGAGAGAGAGAGAGAGAGAGAGAGAGAGAGAGAGAGAGAGAGAGAGAGAGAGAGAGAGATTCAGATTCAATGCTTTTATTTACAAAATGCAGTTGTGAAAAAGACAGTTTGTTCCAAGAAGACAGTCTTATCAGTATTACAAAATTACAACAATAAATTATTAACATAAAATAATAATAATAACAAGAAGAAGAAGAATGACAATTAACGTACATATAGGTATGTACAGATTGAGATCACAGAGTAGCAAGAGAAGCAATTAGGAAACATACGTACATTTGAATCACTACACACACATATAGATATATACAACACTGGAGTGTTTATTACTTAATGGCACAAAATTGCGGGTGTTCACTGAGCGTTTGTGGCAGTATCTTAATAAAATGTTGTGCCAGTTCGGATAACGTGGGTGAAGGCACGGGACACTGCTGTCTGAGGCGTGACAGCTGACCGCAGTCCCTCAGATAATGTTCGAGTGTATGACCCTCAGAGAGAGAGAGAGAGAGAGAGAGAGAGAGAGAGAGAGAGAGAGAGAGAGGGAGAGAGAGGGAGAGAGATAATACAATTCGACGAATAACCACCTAGTGATAACAATGAACCATTCAGCTATAGTTTTGATATATGGCTTGGGATGGCAGTAAATTAGCCCCGTTTGCTCCTCCCTCACATGGTAACGGGCCTGATTTATGGAGGTGACACAGGTGTGTGGTTACTTGTTAGACATGTCGCGTGGAAAAGGAGTGCGCAGACGTGGCAACCAAACAGGTGTGTAAGGCATGTATATGTATGTGTGCTTTGTTTCTTCTATAATATTTTCTATGTCCAAAACAGTAAAATAGAAAGCAGTATGCTGAGACGATTATCAACTCAAGCAGCCCTTATTATTCATTGAATGAAAAATAAATACGATGTTATATATGAAAATATCTGTAGAAATTCCTAAGGCAATAATTTTCCTATTTTTCCAATGGTTGCGTAGTTTAACGTGCACCGATTAATAAAATTTGATATATATATATATATATATATATATATATATATATATATATATATATATACATATATATATATATATATATATATATATATATATATATATATATATATATATATATATGTATATATATATATATATATATATATATATATATATATATATATATATATATACATATATATATATATATATATATATATATATATATATATATATATATATATATATATACATATATATATATATATATATATATATATATATATATATATATATATATATATATATATATATATATATATATATATATATATATATATATATATATATATATATATATATATATATATATATATATATATATATATATATATATATATATATACATATATATATATATATATATATATATATATATATATATATATATATATATATATATATGAATATATATGTATATATATATATATATATATATATATATATATATATATATATATATATATATATATATATATACACACACACACATATAATATAAATATATATATATATATATATATATATATATATATATATATATATATATATATATATATATATATATATTACATTAAAATGGTACTAGCTAAGGAAAACATAAATTAAGTATTTAAAAAAAAAAAATCCCGCTTGTCGCCAGACCCTGTAAAGAGGACAGTAGGAGAAATATAGACATGGGGGGGAAGTTTAATTTAGTATGAGAGGTGTCTTGACACTCCTCTTTTGAAAGAGTTTAAGTCATAGGCAGGTGGAAAAACAGACAAAGGAAGAGAGTTCCAGAGTTTACCAGTGTAAGGGATGAAAGAGTGAAGATACTGGTTAACTCTTGCATTAGGTAGATGAACAGAATAAGGATGAGAAGAAGTAAAAAGTATTGTGCAGCGAGGCCGCGGGAGGGGGGAGACATGCAGTAAGCAAATTCAGATCAGAAGAGCAGTCAGCATAAAAATAGCGGTAGAAGATAGATAAAGATGCAACATTGCGGCGGTGACTTAAAGAGTCAAAACAGTCAGTTAGAGGAGGAGAGTTGATTAGGCGAAAAGCTTTAGACTCCACCCTGTTTAAAAGAGCTGTATGAGTTGAGCCCCCCCAGACATGAGAGCCATACTCCATACATGGGCGGATAAGGCCCTTGTACAGAGCAAGCAGCTGAAAGGGAGAGAAAAATGGACGCAGACGCCATAGGACACCTAACTTCTTGGAAGCTGATTTAGCAAGAGTAGAGATATGAAATTGCCAGTTTAGATTTTTAGTAAAGGATAGACCGAGTGTGTAGCTTAATGGTTACCTACCCAGCCATGCAGTTGCAATGTGCACCAAGTACAGTGCCATCCTCCTCCCCATGGCTTTAGAGCAGTGTCTCTTGATCGTTGCGAATGGTTGACCTGCAGGTAAAAAAAAATATTATTAAACATAAGCTACAAGTACAATTTACACAGGAACCTGAGCTGAAAAATATCTAAAAATACCTTAAATGTATGTTTCCTATACAACCAAAGAAATAAATATGGTAAATAGAAGAGAAAGAGCTCTGAATTCACTTGGACTCCTTGAAATCCATATTCAGTGTACGTTGTGCCTGAGTGCTAAAATTACCACAAACACATTTAATTTTAGAAAAATCACGAGATTTAATCTCGTGATTTTTCTAAAATTAAATGTGCTTATATGTTGGGTTTGCTTAGTTCGCTAACTCATTCACATACTAAGTTGATGATTAATTAACTTACCCTATAGCCAATATTAGAATTCTGTTTCCCCTCTTTTTTTAAATTTGACCGGTGATAAATCCACTGGTGAAATAGTTATATGGTTTGAGGGTTTTGTGTCCCTTCATTTCTTTCTTGGTGTAAAAACTGGTTTGTATAGATGAAAAGCTATAGATAGAAGAAAACTCAATTGCTGGTAGTTTGATATTACTACTGAAATCACCATTCTTCAATTTATAAAAATCCTGACCGTGCAAAAAGCGTATTTCTTCTTGATAAAGAGCCTAATAAACATAAAATAAATGCTAATAAACAAACATGATATCTTCTAAATTAACCTAACCCAATCGAACTTTTAGTAACCCCGAAAAAAATCTATGATGAAAAACCTATTTTCTGGGTAAAATAAAAAATATAAAAAGCTTACATAACCGGAACCGATTCCCCCAACGTCACAGAACTAAACTAAAGTGACCCGTCGAGAAAACAGCCCCCGGAACCCCCTCCTCCCTCCTCCCCCCCAATATAACCTAACCTAATATAAACTGAACTCAAGTAATAATCTCTTAAATGGGGGGTCAAGCCCCTCTCCTAGACCACCCAACTACCCTAACCTAACCTAAACAGAACTTACGTATTAACCTTTTAACTGGGGGTGTAAGGCCCCCAAAACCCCCTAACCCAGCGTTTCTTAACCTGGGGTGCTAGCATCTCCAGGGGTGCTGCAATCGATGTTAAGGGGTGCGGTAAAATATTAGTATTCCTAGCACTGGGTGACCAGTACTGAAGAGATAGTTTTTTGACAAATGTATTGTATATATATATATATATATATATATATATATATATATATATATATATATATATATATATATATATATATATTTATATATATATATATATATATATATATATATATATATATATATATATATATATATATATATTCATAAACTTTAACCTGATTTTCAACTGTGTTAACGCATTTTAGCATGGTAATGAAAAGTACTGAATTTATACGAAACCTCCACACTTTCGTAGAAAGTCTGCGTCACAAAGCTTTGTGGTACACGTTTAGTACTTGTGCGCTGATGTCTGACGTGAGATGGTAAGACAGCGCTGCTTCCGGCAGTAGATGCATAGTAGCAGTGCTGCAGTACAGTACTGTATCTTCGAGTTACGCGTTAATTTCATGTTCCAGTAATACTGGTAAGACCATTAGAAGGTATATTCTTCCTCATTCGCTCTTATGTTAGCCAAAGTTAGCGGGTGCTGGACTGTCTACACCTCAATAAAGGGGTGCTGAGATCGGAAAAGGTTAAGAAACGCTGCCCTAACCTATCACGTAATAATCATAATTAAATCACGTAATAATCTCCTATATGTTTCAATAAGTAACACTATAAACACCATAATCACAACAAATATTGGTAGCAAAATCTACGATTTGTGATCATAGAAAACATTGAATATCTCAAAAATTAGGAATTTGCGACGGAAATCTAATAAAGACAACCTTCTCAGAATTTATCAGGTAATGTAAAAATACAACATTAATTTCTCTAGAGCATTCTGGCGAAGATATAAAATAATTCGTTATATTTTACATCTTCACCATAATGGCGTTTGTTTACGTCTACGTATCGGGACTGCCCCTCGTCCAACTCCCTACTTTTGGTCATAGAGAACATTTGATAGCTTCTATATTAATGTAACCTTGTTTAAACCAAACTAAACTTTATTTTTCGAAGAGCAGGTCTCACAGAAAACATTGAATATCTCACTAACTAACAATTTGCGACGGAAATGTAATTAAGAAAACCTCAAAATACAGGTAATGCAAAAATATAACCCTGAATTCTCTAGACCGTTATGGTGAAGATGTAAAATAATACCAATATTTCTTTTAATTAATCAATGTTTTTCTGTGCACTTTATTGCTACATTGTGTTATACCATGCCACTGTACCTCATTCCCTTGTGTGTCATGATTTGTTGAAAGAAGTAATCGACCGTCAGTGGAGGTGAAGGCACCAGCAGGATCAACGGTATAAGCACTAGCACACCACCCGTACCAGCACCAATAAATGCACAACAGGAGTACCAGTACCATTACCAGTAGGAGTATACTAACACCAGTAGAAGTACCAGAAGCAGCAGCAGGCCCAGCTGGCAGCTGCACTGCTGCACGATCACAATCAACTTGTGCCCGTGTGGTTTATTTCCTCCTCTCTCAGATGACTAATTTAAAATGACTGAAGAAGGCAATTTCCCTTTCGGCTCGTGCTTTTTTTTCATGTTTGTACGAACAAATCACACAGGTCTTCATCGATAAAGACGTTTGTGTTTATAAGTTTGGCAGAATTTTTCAAGGCCATTTAACGACCTTAAAATTTACTGAAACGACCAACCACACAGTGTGTAGACGAGTGGAGACCATGTTAAACTTGGAAACCACTCTATGTGCCCGCTCGAGCTCAACTGTTCCTAATTCTAACTGGTCTCGAAGCAGTCGTTGTACATTGAACTTCCCAATTCTCGTTTTGTACTTCATTATTGCCATCGAAACACATATTTTTACGCCTCAAATAGTCTTCCTGGTAGTCCACTCGTTCATTAAGCTTATTTAAATTTTCCTCAACCTCAGTTTTCTTACTTATATCCTTTTGTATTTATGTCTTCCTCGAGTGTCTTATTTTCACTCTTCAAGCTAGCCATCTCTTCGTACTGTGTGGCTAAGGAATCGTATGAATAGCAGCAAAGTCCCGTTTATTGTTATCACATCCCGTATGACGTGGGGCGAGCAATAAATTAATCAGAAAAAGTGACCCCCTTCCCCCAGTGGTGACAGCATTGTCTAAGTGAGTTCAGCGACCGTCACATATGTTGCCCCCCACTGGACTATACTCGCCTCACACATAAAAACCTCCAAACGGAATAATGCGACACAGCAGGTCAGACTCTTGTCCCACCATCATGAGGACGTCCGCGCTGGTCACCGTGGGCTGCTGTTGGCTTGCACTTCTGGTGTTGCAGGTGATTGACAACTTCACATACTGTTTGAAATGATTAGTACCTTTACTCCCTGGAAGTTCTCTAGATGTTTCTTATATTTTCTTTCAGTTCAATATATATATATATATATATATATATATATATATATATATATATATATATATATATATATATATATATATAATTATCACATCAAACTAGTGAAGTATATATATATATATATATATATATATATATATATATATATATATATATATATATATATATATATATATATATATATATATATATATATATATATATATATTTATTTATTTATTTATTTATTTTTATTTATTTTTTTTTTAAATCAAGAAGACTTGCACTAAACATCAGCCTTTTAACGTCAACAAATACCAGATTTATCAAGTAGGAAAGAGACACCAAAAATATGAGTACAAAATCAGCGGATAAACTATGTTAATTCTGATTAGCTAAATTATGATCCTATTTGCATTAGATAGCATTTACTCTAAGTCAAAGATAGACCCCCTAGTTTCAATCTTAAGGTCTGTGTGGTCTAATTTCATATGGTAGTTGAAAGTTTGCAATCACCACTACAGCACAATATATATAAATAAGTATATATATATATATATATATATATATATATATATATATATATATATATATATATATATATATATATATATATATATATATATATATATATATCCTTTTTTTTTCTTGCAGGACCAATTCAAGTATGATTATTGAAAATGTACATATATACGCTGTCATTTATTTTTGATAGAGGAAAGGGGAAAGTTTGTGTGTTCACTGCTTCAAACACTGAATTTCTCTTACATAAGAAGAACATAAAAAAAATGAGGAGACTGCAAGAGGCCAGTTAAATGACCTACACGAGGCAGCTCCTTGTCCCCCACCCTTGGAATAATCCAATATTTAGCCATCCCACCTGTCATCCCTATCCATACTCTGACCCAACTGTCTTTTAAAGCTACCTTTTGACTGCTAGTGATGGCACAGAATCGTATGCTCATATCAAGTGGGAACTAGTGAAGTAGGCACAGACCAGTAGGGCTCATACTACAACTGTTGTTCAGGAGAGATTCGATTCTCATTTACATCGGAACAGAGCGTTTCACCAGTACCCTGACAGCCAACAGCTGCAGCCCCCCACCAGTCTGAGCCATTGGAATAATCCAATACTTAGCCATCCCACCTGTCATCCCTATTCATACTCTGATCCAACTGTCTTTTAATGCTCTTCAGTCACATCAGACACCGGGAGAATTTTTTTTTTTTCTTTTATCTCCTCATGTCTCTTCCTTTGCTTATCTTCAGTTTGATAATCCAACGCAGTGATTTATTTTCTGTTATTACTTTTATTATCCACAGTTTGATTAATGAATACGATACTCCTACATTTCGTAACTATTACAACTACTTCTTGTGGACCCACTATACTTTATATTTTGATTAGTTTTCATGATCATTTTCCATAAACTTAACAACAGCTTTCTAAATAACATTAATCTAAACTTTGGAAAGACGGCGTTTCCTCCTTCGTATCTTCATACACTTTTGTTGTTGTTTTTTCTTTTGCGGAGCAGATGCACTGAAGGAAAAAAAATTTCTGGTAGTTTTTGGCTCCTGACTCCTGCTCATTTGAAAAATAACACAGACACACACACACACACACACACACACACACACACACACACACACACACACACACACACACACACACACACACACACACACACACACACACACACACACACACACACACACACACACACACACACACACACACACACATTATTTGTCGTATGCATGGTTTCATGATTTTTCTTTTTTTCAATCTAGGTTTCCAAAGTCGCTGCTGATATAAGCGCTGATCCCAAAAGCAGTGAATGTGAGGTTGCGGGAGGAAGGTGCAACAAAAAAGGAAAATGTTTGCAGTTGGATCCAACTCTGAAATGTCCTGAAGACGTGCCGTATTGCTGCTTGTCCAACTCTGAAACACCTCTTCGCAAAGAGAATGAAAAGGGTGTCAGCGATAAAAAAAGGATGAGGAAAAATAAATCTAAACAAAAGCCCGTTGGTAATATGAACCAGATTAACCTGGAAAGAAAAAAGGCGTCAATCGACGATGCAATTGCAACAATAACTGAATCAAGAAAAATATTAAACAAATTCAATAATAAAGGTGTTGCAAAGAACTCAAAAAAGAAACCTGGAAACAACATACAATCAAAGTCTCGTGTGAATCCCAAGACAAAGGGAAACCCACAGAAAACGGATGGAAAACAAGTTGATGTCAAAAATATGGAAAAGAGGAAAACAAAGAAACCCGTAAAAAAAATGGATAAAGTAAATTACCTTAGTTTCAAAGGTAATAACAAGAAGAAAATATCGAGGGTAAAGAAGGTGAATAATAAAAAGAATGCAGCAGCGAAAAGTAATACCAATGAAAACAAAAGAAAGGCAAATGAAAGGAGAAAGAAGCTGAATAAAACGAAGAAAAGGAAATCTGATAAAGGCGACTCAAAGGTAAATCTAAAAAAGAACAAAGGCTATTTGAAAAATAAAGGCACAAATGGGAAAAAAACGCACAAAAAAGTAAAGAAATCAAAAAAGACCAAAAAGAAGACAAAGGGAAATGAAAAACTTAAAAAAGGAGAAAAAATCAAGCATGTAAAGAAATTAAAGG
The DNA here is from genome assembly GCA_036785275.1 of Cancer borealis. NCBI lineage: Eukaryota > Metazoa > Arthropoda > Malacostraca > Decapoda > Cancridae > Cancer > Cancer borealis. The sequence continues at coordinate 46,156 of JAXIVD010002951.1, forward strand.
TGATTGGCAAGAAGGTAAAGAAAACTGATCAGACACTTAAAAAGGGAAAGAGAAAATATAAAAAGCGAAAGCAAAATAAACACAAGAAAAAGAAAGTGTCCAACGAACAAAAAGATCAAGGCACTTATATCAGCAACGTGGACGAGGAGAAACTACCCAAGAAGGACGAGAAAGTGAAGACGAATAAAAAGAGCGTAGGTAGCAAACTACTGGTACGTAAGAAGAACAAGAATATTCAAAAGAAATTAAACAATAAGACACGTAAGAAAAAGAGAAAGTGCAGACCAATGAAGAAGAAATGTGTCAAGGCAGGAGGAATCTGTACTAAGTGGGGAAAATGCAAGACTTCAGTAATCCCTGGCAAGTGTGGCAAGAGCAAGAAATGCGAGTGTTGCCTCAAACAAGGTGGGTAGTAACTTGGGATTTAGTTTTTTAGTTAATAATTGTAATAAAGGAGTTTCCTGATATCGCAGTTAAAGTGTAGTTACCCAGTTAAAATAACCTAGATATAAATAAACTTAATGTGTTCTATCTACTTGTCTTCTTTCATCAAGATTTATATTTCAACTCATAAATATCCAATGTTCCCATCACCGCCACCTCATATTGATTCCTTCCGTCAATACATTTAGGCATGTCTTTTCATCTGGTTTTATTGTTTTTATCAACCTATGTACTCATATTCAATCATCATTTATTTGCATGTTTTTTTTCTTCTGTTCACTTGCTTCGGTCTCGTTTTAGCTTTAAAATTCATTGTTAAACGTTCACATTTTCATCTTCCTTTTCATGTAGGCATTTCAATTTTTTTTAATCTCTCCTAAAATAACACTTGTAATGCTCTTCCATTTTCTATACATTTTACAGCACATATTTGTCACAATTATCTGTCTCAAAATGCGTCCACACGGTCAAACACTATTCGTCGGACAAACACTGTTACCATATCATACTCTGTAGCAAGATGACGTCCTAAACATGGAATCGAGGAAAACTGATCTGGTAGCAATGTTTGTTATCAGATTAGTTTTCCTCGACTCTACGTTTATGACGTCATCCTGCTACGCAGTATATGGTAACAGTGTTTGAACGTGTGGACACACCTTATTTTTCATATTTATTTTAGCTAATCCTGAGTTTCTCTAAATTGTTGATGCACTTAATTTTTTTTTTCAGCTATTTCAGTTAATTTGGTCATGTAGTTAGGTTACCTGCTTTTTCACAGTATAGTTATCGTAAAAAAGACTCAATCTGCCTTGCACGGAAGATAGGGCTTCATGTATATATATATATATATATATATATATATATATATATATATATATATATATATATATATATATATATATATATATATATATATATCTCAACGTCTTAGTCTAGTTCAACATCCATCCCTGATTGAATTGCGTTAATCCAGTACTTCATTCTTCAGTCTTTCAAGAGTTATATGTGTACGTGTGCATGTGTATGAGCGCGTGCCCACATGTGTGCTCCCTTGTGTGTGCGCGAGTGTGTGTGTGTGTGTGTGTGTTTGCTCAAATCCATTGTCTTTTTCATTTCATAGATTGCAAGTCAAGTATCACAAGAAAATGCAAAAAGAAAGGAGGAAAATGTAAGAGTAAATGCAAGAAGAAGGAGAAGCAAATCAAGAACGGCTGCGGCGACAATGACTGTAAGTGTTGTGTCAAGTGTCCCAAGAAGTGCCTGTACGGGCGTGGCCACTGCGTCGCCAAGAAACGACACTGTCACGGCCACATTGTCGGCAAGTGTGAACACAAGACCTGCTTCTGCTGCGTTAAGGGTAAGTCACGAAATATTTAGTCTATACTTCCACCTTCTTACTCAAACACCCATCAATACTCTCTCTCTCTCTCTCTCTCTCTCTCTCTCTCTCTCTCTCTCTCTCTCTCTCTCTCTCTCTCTCTCTCTCTCTCTCTCTCTCTCTCTCTCTCTCTCTCTCTCTCTCTCTCTCTCTCTCTTCCTTCCAGCTGTCAGCAATTGAACATATGGAGTAAGTCATAGGAAACGCGTTAAATATGGGGAGGAAGATCGTACACCACTTCAACCTTGAGACAATGGCTCAAACACTTAACACAGGCGGAATGCTCCCAAAATATTACTACACTACCTAATATAAGCTTCGTTCCCACGATGCCTGACGATGTAGGAACTAACCACACTTCGCTGTTTCATTCCCCTTGGGTTAAAAAATAAATAAAGTCTAGCAACTTTTTCCCGGTTACATGTCCCTTCAAAACGTGAGTCACCATGAATGTTTTGAAGTAGATGGTTGACGTTCCAATTTCTTAAATATTTTCCAAACAACGCAGCTGTGGTAGTGTCATCACGATATACTGTTTCAATTGATTGAAGGTTACAAAGACAATTTGCGCCTCTGGCCTGGCAAGTATATATATATATATATATATATATATATATATATATATATATATATATATATATATATATATATATATATATATATATATATATATATATGTATATATATATATATATATATATATATATATATATATATATATATGTATATATATATATATATATATATATATATATATATATATATATATATATATATATATATGTATATATATATATATATATATATATATATATATATATATATATATATATATATATGTATATATATATATATATATATATATATATATATATATATATATATATATATATATGTATATATATATATATATATATATATATATATATATATATATATATATATATATATAATGATTTGTAAGTACCACAGTGACAAATACTCGAGCAAATATCATTAGAATAATGGAAACAATCAAATAAAAACACATGAATGTAGCAAGTCACAGCCTCTGGAACAATGGTATCGGTTTAGACGGGAAGATAAGGTAATCAAGGATTTTTTTAGAATTCTCTAAATTCTGTTTTCAAAGCATTAATACTTTTCTTACTTTTCAAGGTCTTTCTTTACTCCTACTCTTTCCTCAAATTCTCTTTCTCTTTCCATGATTTCTTTTATTATCTTCCCATTCCACAGCTACCTTAGCTCATGTATTTCTTTATTTTTTGGCTATTTTTTCCTTAATGGTAGAAGTCAGCACACAAGTGGTACTACAATCCTTGTAACAAATTCAATAAACATTGGCACACCCCGCGCCGCGTTTGAACCGGTCCTTGCCTGTGGATGCAGATTGAATCAATCAATAGATTTTCCTTGCGAACACTGCAATAGCCCCAAATGCCTGGTTTTTTTCTTCAGACTGTCATTGACCTTAATATCAACATTTATTTTAGTGTCATCCATTGACTATAATCTTCCTTGTGACTTGGAATAAGTGTGCCACCATTGATTAATCTGGGCACAAAACAGTACTACTATACAATAAACTCATCTGCATTGTTTAGCCTTTAACACAACATGATGCCTGATGGTATATGAACTTTACGTACGTATGGCTTAATAGCTTATATGCTTTGTAATCCATGAATGCACTTCGACATTCCAGCTTAACAGTCAGCTTCCATAGATAGGACAATACACTCTACACTTTCAATGAGGCAATATGTTTAAGTTTGTCCATTTTGTAATCAATAATGTCGCTAACATCAAGTGTTACTTTATCACGATCATTGCAGATGTAACAACACCAGGACCGACCACAACAACAACAGGACCGTCAACAACAACAACAGGACCATCAACAACAACAACAACAACAGGACCGTTAACAACAACAACAACAACAGGATCGTCAACAACAACAACAACAACAGGACCGTTAACAACAACAACAGGACCGTCAACAACAACAACAACAACAGGACCGTCAACAACAACAGGACCATCAACAACAACTACAACAGGACCATCAACAACAACAACAACAGGACCGTCAACAACAACAACAGGACCATCAACAACAACAACAACAGGACCATTAACAACAACAACAACAGGACCATCAACAACAACAACAGGACCGTCAACAACAACAGGACCATCAACAACCACTACAACAGGACCGTCAACAACAACAACAACAGGACCATCAACAACAACAACAACAGGACCATCAACAACAACAACAACAGGACCGTCAACAACAACAACAACAACAGGACCGTCAACAACAACAACAACAGGACCGTCAACAACAACAACAACAGGACCGTTAACAACAACAACAACAGGACCATCAACAACAACAACAACAGGACCGTCAACAACAACAACAACAGGACCATCAACAACAACAACAACAGGACCGTCAACAACAACAACAACAGGACCGTCAACAACAACTGCCTCTCTCGAGGATCAATTAACAATCCTAGTCGATCAAATTAATGCATTAACAAGTGCCTTATCCAACATTCAATTGTCAATAAGTAATATTGCAGCCGCCATCGCAGCACTTGGTAGGAGACGAAGAAAGAAGAGAGCAGTTTCTGCAGATGTTTTGTTGATCGAAAAGATGAGTGAAGATTTACGTACAGCAATCTTAGCAGGCATGACACCCGAAATTCGTTCACTCAGTAATGAACTTCCAACGAAAATAGCGTCTATTACAAACATTAATGACGATGACCGCATCAAATTGATCGAAATCGCTTTTCGTTTGGCGGATACCGGAAACCTTATTCCGGCCAGAGCTAACGGGCTAATAAATGAAGCCGATGACATAATAAAAGAACTAGAAAGCAACAATGTAACAGGATTCTCTACTCCTCCCGCCACACAGGCCACCATCACCATTACAGTGCCACCAATCTTAACAACATCCGCAACTACGACAGCACCGACAACAACAACAACAACAGGACCATCAACAACCACTACAACAGGACCGTCATCAACCACTACAACAGCACCGACAACAACAACAACAACAGGACCGTCAACAACAACAACAACAGGACCATCAACAACAACAACAACAGGACCGTCAACAACAACAACAACAGGACCGTCAACAACAACAACAACAGGACCATCAACAACAACAACAACAGGACCGTCAACAACAACAACAACAGGACCGTCAACAACAACAACAACAGGACCGTCAACAACAACAACAACAGGACCGTCAACAACAACAACAACAGGACCATCAACAACAACAACAACAGGACCGTCAACAACAACAACAGGACCATCAACAACAACAACAACAGGACCGTCAACAACAACTGCCTCTCTCGAGGATACATTAACAATCCTAGTCGATCAAGTTGATGCATTAACAAGTGCCTTACCCAACATTGAATCGTCAATAGGTGGTATTGCAACCCTTGTCGCAGCACTTGGTAGGAGACGAAGAAACAAGAGGCAAGTTTCTCAACAGATTTTATCGATCGAAATGATGAGTGAAGGTTTACGTACAGCGATCTTAGGTGGTACGGCAGCCGAAATACG
>JAXIVD010002952.1:0-10000 GCA_036785275.1 Cancer borealis
GTCCAATTCTTCGTCACCCTCTTACCTATAGTTCTCAGCCTCTCCTTCCTTTCCTCCTTCTGTGTGTGTGTGTGTGTGTGTGTGTGTGTGTGTGTGTGTGTGTGTGTGTGTGTGTGTGTGTGTGTGTGTGTGTGTGTGTGCGTGTGTGTGTGTGTGTGTGTGTGTGTGTGTGTGTGTGTGTGTGTGTGTGTGTGTGTGTGTGTGTGTGTGTGTGTGTGTGTGTGTGTGTGCGTGTGTGAACGTGAATAAAGCCACACAACATTGCCACGTGCTGAGGACTTATATAAACACACACAACAGTATCCTTAATTAAGAATTGTGTTGACTGGAAGCAAAGAAAAGAAAAACACACATGGCTTTTGGGATTAAAGGGTTTATAGGATAATACACATCACTGGGAAATATGTTGACGAGAAACGTATAAAATAGAAGATAGGACCTTAATGTTTAAAGTAAAAATAACCTTAAGTGTGTAAAGAGACGGTCATGACAGGGAAAAAAAATACAGGGTTGTAGGTACAGTCTTGCCTAAATGCATCAGGGTTTATAATAGTAAGCCATGATGCTGCAGAATCCTTTTACATTATTCAATACATTAGGTTGTTGTAGTCTGTGCGCCTTATTGAATACATGACGCCTGGCAAACTTTATGAATATAATGCTAAAAGAAACGTAACAACAATGCAAAGCTGATATCATGTTTGTAATTTGAATGAATCCTCCTTTGTGGCGTTGGAAATAGTTTAACTTTCTCAAATATACAAAAAAAAAATAGGAAAGACAGATAAGTGAAAAAGTTTAAGAAAAATCGTTACTGCTGTAAAAAAAATAATCAACTCGATATATTTTTCTTTCTTTTCCTTAGGAATAGTTTAATGTTGAACGAGTGCAGGGACGGGCGTGCAGGAGTTACTTTCACCCGAAGCAACACACAGAAATTATATTTCCAAACACAAACACCGCTACTGCTTCTTTCTATACATATAAAGATAAGTGCGAACTTGTTTCCTATTACTGTTTCCTTTCTCTTTTTCCCCTTTCCGCCAGTGATGGTGTGGGAAAGTAAAATGCAACAAGTGGTCTGCTGAAGTCACGCTCCTCATATCGATGAACACACCTGACCGTTACGTTGACCGTTCAGGTGTGTTACTGAAGTGTTGTATAAATGATTAATTTGTTGATAGAGTTGACGTCAGGAGATGATTGCATTGATAGAAAGGCAGCCTGGAATGGCTCAAGGAAGTATGTGTGTATGGTAATTGAAATTGTTTTCTTTCAGTGGCGTTGCTGAATACGAAAACATTAGGGTTTTGCCATAGAGTTGTCTGTGAGGGAATTCATACAGCATCCTCCATTGATATATGCATGTATACATATACGTATATATATATATATATATATATATATATATATATATATATATATATATAAATATATATATATATATATATATATATATATATATATATATATATATAAATATATATATATATATATATATATAAATATATATATATATATATATATATATATATATATATATATATATATATGTATATATATATATATATATATATATATATATATATATATATATACACATATATATATGTGTGTGTGTGTGTGTGTGTGTGTGTGTGTGTTGTGTGTGTGTGTGTGTGTGTGTGTGTGTGTGTGTGTGTGTGTGTGTGTGTGTTTATTAGGTATGTAGTGGGGGCTGCAATAATTCTACCACCGTAATTCTTGCGTTTCGTACAAGGTGAAGGGTCTGGGAGGCTCACCCTGTGTATACTTTTCTATAAAAAAAACAAGGCACAGAAAGCGAGGGAAGAGTAATGTCTCCCTGAACCCTGACGTGCTTTGTCTTGGCTACCCCTCTTTAGGGGGATAACTGCCTGGTGTGTGTATGTGTGTGTGTGTGTGTGTGTATGTGTGTATATATATATATATATATATATATATATATATATATATATATATATATATATATATACATTTTATATATATATATATATATATATATATATATATATATATATATATATATATATATATATATATGATCAAAAGGAAAATACATATCACGGCATTCCAATTGTTTTTTCTCGATTAACACCATAATACTTATTTGTATCAATGTTTTTCCCTTCCTGTTAAGACCGTGGGTTTAAGTCTCCTTAGCTCCCATAATGACTCCACTTGGATCTATGTAGTCTATGTCTTTTTTTTCTCTCTCTGACCGGCACTTCCATCTCAAGTAAGCGAAGGCAGGTTTCAGGCATGGATGGGCGCGGCAGGAGGCGTGGGGTGTAGTGGGCGTGGCTCTGTGTGTGTGGCGTGGGTGGATTTGGATAACGTATGTTGTGGCTTGTGTGGCTGAGGTAGTAAGAGATGAAGCAGAAGTGAGTCTCTCTCCTCTCTCTCTCTCTCTCTCTCTCTCTCTCTCTCTCTCTCTCTCTCTCTCTCTCTCTCTCTCTCTCTCTCTCTCTCTCTCTCTCTCTCTCTCTCTCTCTCTCTCTCTCTCTCTCTCTCTCTCTCTCTCTCTCTCTCTCTCTCTCTCTCTCTTCCTTCTTTCAGGGCAAATCCATTCATCTGAGTTTGAATCCCGGCCGGTGTGTCAGTCATCCTTAGCAGCTGTTCATCCTTCCTTTATGAGCGAACACCTGAGCAAACAACGGTAAAAATAAACAAATTACGATCACCTGCTTGTACGTCATGGTCTGTTTGGTCCACGTGAGTAAGGAGTCTTTCCGCCCACCACGCAAGGATGGGGAGACGGTCGATAATAAGGGAAACCGCAGAGGAAGTGAGGTGAATTAGGCTAGAGTTTGTGCGCCGTGGGAAAAAGAAGAAAAAAAAGGAAATAATCACGTATAATGAAACTTGAAATGAGTGTTGAAAGTAAGAGTTGATGAGTGGGTGTGGATGCGTGCACCATCCCGCTAACACTTTCCTCCTTTCACAGCTCCAAATAGCTATTTCTTACCCCCTATTATTTCCATATTTTGACACTGTTGCTCTCTCTCTTTCTCTTTTTTTTTTCCTCTCTCTCTCTCTCTCTCTCTCTCTCTCTCTCTCTCTCTCTCTCTCTCTCTCTCTCTCTCTCTCTCTCTCTCTCTCTCTCTCTTTCTCTTTCTCTCTCTCTCTCTCTCTCTCTCTCTCTCTCTCTCTCTCTCTCTCTCTCTCTCTCTCTCTCTCTCTCTCTCTCTCTCTCTCTCTCTCTCTCTCTCTCTCTTCCTCTCTCTTTCTCTCTCTTTCTTCTCTCTCTCTCTCTTCTCTCTCTCTCTCTCTCTCTCTCTCTCTCTCTCTCTCTCTCTCTCTCTCTCTCTCTCTCTCTCTCTCTCTCACACACACACACACACACACACACACACACACACACACACACACACACACACACACACACACACACACACACACATACACACACACACACAGTTCAGGGGTGCCAGTAATGTGCTGTTAATGAACTTGTGATGTAAATTGCCGCCATTTTTTTCGCGTCTGATTGCGTTTTGTTCCGTTGCGTCACGTAACTCACGTCGCGCGGAGTGAAAGGCCTCGGGATGGCCGCCGCTGGACCACTTGAGGAGTGGCGAGCAAGAGAAAGAGAAGAGAAGAGAGCAAAAAAAAGGTAAGGGGAAAGTGACACGGAACAGTGATTTCTTTAACGAAACCACGTCGTCTATTGTACGCTGAGGAAGGAGGAATGGAGGAAGGAAGGAGAGAAGGGAAAGGGGTGGTACTATGGGAGTGGCTGGGTCGTGTAGGGAGAGATGAGGGAGCTTGTGAGGCGTGGAGAGAGGAACTGAGAGGAATAATTTTCGTGAAGTGTTGTTTCGTTATTTCTATTTACAATTTTCGCATTTGGTGTAGTCACTCCTCGGCCGTTTCTGCAAAACTTTTTACGACTGTGTTACTCCCACGGAACACCTCGCCGCTGGTCCCATAAAATCTTAATACCGACAAGGCGGATCGTCTTTCAAAATGACTCTGGTTTACGTCACCGTTTTATGGCTTACTGCGTCCTCAGTTGTTGTTAGGAATTATCTCTGTGAGACGATCGTTCCTCGACGCTAGACGGAAGTGTGATGCGCCTCGCTGCCCTACTGACCACAGTCTGCCGTCACTGGATGTACCGGCCCTTGGAGGTCTGGCGGCGGGGCGCATTACTTGGCCACAGCTTCACTTGCATCGCTGGTAACTATTATGTCTTGAATGAGAGAAAAAAATAATTATTCATGCATGTTGATGTCCATTACCTCACCATGACGAGGGCCGTGGCGTGCACTGTGACGTGTTAAACAAATTCATGGCGGCTGACGAAGCACACCAACACTGACTGGCGTGACAGTGTTAAAAAAAAAAGTGACGAGACGACGCCTCCCGCCTCCATATTCACTCCTGTTCCTCACGCTCGCACAGGCTGGGGCTTTGAGATGCACACGTCACGCAACATGGGGAAAGAAAAGTACTTTCAGCCTCGTCGCTTCCAAACTAGTACAATGGGCGGTCTTGGCCCGGGGCGCATCTTCTGCCACCGCCACCTCTTCATTCTTACCATAGAGGAGCGTGAGGGACTCATGTAACTGTCTTATTATCAATAGCAAAGTTCCATTGTAAAGAGACCATTGGACAGCGGTAAATAAGCTGACAGTGTAAGAATGAAAAGCTTTTTGTGGATGATGGGACGAGGCAGGATGGGACGGGGCGGGAAAGAGAGACGTAGTGGTTGTGAAAGCTCTTAGCTGCGTCATCTCTTCTTAACGCACTGGAATGAAAGGGCATCCGTTGTTCTTGGCTGCTTCACCGTGTCTGACGGCGACGGTGAAGACGATCAGCGCACTTGATCGCAAGAATTAAGGTTTTAGTGACGAACGAGTCGGTGGCGGCTACATGCGTGGTCAGCCTCACCCACCCAAGTGTTTCTTTTCCTTTTTTCAGTGTGTCTGGTGCAACAAACTCCGTGGTTACATATTTACAAGCTTTCTCTGTTGCTTGCATTAGTGACGTCAGAGTGTATGCAACAGAGGGAAGATGAATAGGAAGGAGGAAAGAAGGAAGAAAAGAGGGAGAAAAGGAGGGAAGAAGTGTTGTGAAAGGCTCAACAAATTCAAAAAAGCCACGCAGGAGGACTCTCTGACCAGTGCAAAACAAACTGATACAACACTGACTCAACACAACTTGCCACACTAACACGGGCTTATCTGCATCCCTTCACACTCCAACCATCTCCTCTCACCACATGTCCCCCCTCATGCCTCCCCCCGCTCCCCCGTCACATCTCCAGCCCTTGCCACGCTTGTCACGCCCTCCTCAATCCCCACGCCACACCTTCGACCTTCTCCACGCCCACATGAAAACACATACCTCTCACCCAGTTCCTCTCTGCCCTCATCTTAGTCTCATATTTTCTACACCTGCACATACGCCTTCAGCAGCTTCTCTATCGCAACCACTCCACGTAACACAGATTCGCCATCATAATCTCGTAGTTTTTAGTGATGTTCAGGCAACGATTCACACAACAGCCTTGCCTGAGCTCTCGTTAACTTTCGCCCTCTCACCTTGGTGTCACACTAAGCACTCTTCTTAGTCTTGTAGAAAGTTATTGTCTTGAAACAATCACTTTGAAGATCTCAGGAACAGTATTTGAGCCTCTCCTGAAGGCAGAATTAGAATCGTGTTTATCCTCGCTCTTCCCAGACTCGCCTTTTATTATGCTTTGTTTTTGCCCTGTTAGCTTGTATGTTAGATGGAAACAATCATGATACCTGTGTATCTGAATGATTCCTCTTTTAATGTAGTCCTTCAATCCCTTATTTAAATATCTATATATGACCAAAATAAAATCGATAATTTTGAGAATACGAGGGAAAAAAAAAGATTCAGGAATCAAGAGTGACTGGAAGGTGGGCACAGTCGACCTGCGTGTGTTGATCCACTGTGCTGTGTGTCTGTATCTTTCTATACACACATGAAATTGAGTTTAAAGTTTTAGAATAGATGATGTAATTTACAAGAAATAAATAGATAAGTGTTCTAAATCTTGTTCTAAAAATCGTGATAATTTTACTCCAAAATTCGTAGAAGCCAAGCTCCAAAAAGCACGTCTTCCTCGGAGGGCCTTCCTGTCAGGCAGTTTTGTTTTCTCAGCGTCACCATTGTATTAATCGATTGAAGAAAGTTACTTTCCCACATGAAAGAAAAAAAAATAAACAGTTACCCTCACGGCAGTAAGAAAGAAGGTTAAAAAATGTCACGTAAGTACGCCTGATAAAGCGACTTGTCATCACCGGAGGCTCGCTTTGATTCGCTTTCTGTCGCTATTGTTTCGTGGCATTGTAACCGTCCTTTTCCAAGTGCATTCTATCTCTTTATATAAACACTTCACCAATGTGAAACGTATGTCTGTTTGCTTGCAAGCAATGGCATTGTCAGCGATCTGAATGATAAAACAATATTAGTTTGCATATAATACATAATTCCTGTGTGCATGCCACCGAATACAATGGCCTGTAGTGCTGCATATATTTTGTATGTTAACATGTTTTATTATGGTCACATTGAATTACACTTGTACCTTGGCGTCAGGAATAGTTTGGCAGAAAGTGAGTCAGTAATGACCATGACACATCGGGCGACGACCTTCCGGGGATGAACTGATGTTTTGCTGTGCAGATGTGTGGGGTGGGTGGGGGGGGGGGGGGGCGTGATGCATCATTAATAACATGAAACTCAGTAGACAGTAAAAAGTTGTATATGAAAGTGACAGCAAGAATAAGAACATAATTAGGCACGTACGAAAGTGCTTGCTTTCCGCCTGCAGGACCTCGTCTGGACACCACCGGGACCCACGTTTGCCTCAAGGCACTCGTTTCTTATAACCAGTTTCTCGTAGCCTGCAGGGCTGCGTTATCACCCTAATGAGTGATACAATAAATGTCGTTGTCGTGAGACCACCCACGATCCAACTATCGTTGTGCAGTAACGGTAACATTCATTTTAACAGTAGTCCGCCGACACCTTCCCACCACAGACAGAGCAGAATAAATCTTTCCCATAACTTCGTTTGTGTCTCTTGTAGTGAAGTTCTTCGTGAGACGTTGATATTCAATGCAAGTTTACTTTCTCCAAGGGACCTGTTCTTCGGTCGACGCTAATGACTGGCAAGCGTGTCCGGACCCACTTGACGGAGCAGGAAGCAGGCCGTCGCCCTCCACCTAGTGTGTGTGTGTGTGTGTGTGTGTGTGTGTGTGTGTGTGTGTGTGTGTGTGTGTGTGTGTGTCTGTGTCTGTGTCTGTGTCTGTGTCTGTGTCTGTGTGCGTGTGCGTGTGCGTGTGCGTGTGCGTGTGCGTGTGCGTGTGCGTGTGCGTGTGCGTGTGCGTGTGTGTGTGTGTGTGATTTTGTGTGTGTGTGTGTGTGTGTGTGTGTGTGTTTTTGTGTGTGTGTGTGTTTTTGTGTGTGTGTGTGTTTTTGTGTGTGTTTTTGTGTGTGTGTTTCGTTACATCGTGTCCTTGACAGCCGCTGCATCTGTAAGCGTCACTGACCAAAGTCACCAAGACGGTTCGTGCGTAAAACTAACAAAATCTTCAGTGCATTGAGGTTTGACTTGTGTTGGATACCGAAATGTTTTCCATTGATTTCCCACAAATTACGTCAGCGTGTTCATCAGGATCGTGTCCTTTGCGTGACAAGAAAACGTTTCGTTATTTTCTATTTTCAAAAGATGATTGTTGTATTTGTAAAAGATGATTATTGATTTTTAGAATATGATTATTGTTTCATCTGTAATATAATATAAGCAACTCACTGAGGGTAGCAGAGGCCACTTGGAAGCCTCGGGCGGGGAAGTGTGTGAGGAAGTTTTTCACCAGAAGAGTGCCAATCATCCTGCCGCTCACCTACGTGACACAACACAATGATGAGCTATAACACTTCATTGATTATTTGTGCAGTGGTGCAAGGAGCGACTGGAGCACACATGACGCATGAGTATTACCATTAAGATAAGATAAGATCAGGTAGATTTTATTGTCAAATAGTTTGAGAATACAATTTGAATTTTTTCTTAGCTAGAGCTCAATGAATGTATGAAAAACATTGAAAAAAATATTTCATGTATACAATACCACAGGCTAAGATGTACACTTTATTCAAGTATCATCTTGCATCTTATATAATTTGAAAGTATTGTTCCTAAAAGATGGTCAGATGATTTCGCACATTTTGGTACAAATTATTATTTTTTTTTTTAGTTGTCAGTATGTTGTTCAAGCAGAAATAATGTTTTTTTTCTTGACTTCCTCATCACTAGTAGTGCAAGTAGGTAGTAGTAGTAATAGTAGTAGTAGTAGTAGTAGTAGTAGTAGTAGTAGTAGTAGTAGTAGTAGTAGTAGTAGTAGTAGTAGTAATAGTAGTAGTAGTAGTAGTATCGTGCAGAACGAGGAGCGAACCGAAACAAAACTTGCTATAAGTGCTTCAGAGACTCATGAAATGAAACACCATATGCAAGAAACGCTGAACCCTCGACTTACACTCCTGAGAATTTCCCGCATTTACAATGTCATTAGCTACATCTTTTTCGCCCAAATCCTCGTTCGCTTGCAAGGATCGTAACAGTGATGTGCTGCACAGCTGAACCATGAAACCTCTGCTGCATTGCTCTTGTGACCAAAACATTGAAGCATCAAACCTAGTCACTTCTCCGTGTCTAATGCCTCCTCATGATCCCCTCCTGCTTACCCGAACAAAAGATAAATAAATACAAATCAATGGTGGTAATGTAGCGAGACACTCTAATGACACGTAGCCTATACTTTTCTGCCACTTCAAGAGCTCTATGCTTCGCTGTTTAAACGTTTAACAAAATAGTGTGTCGCATCGTTAGTTAGAATCCGTGATGGTGCAGGGCTGTGAAGAGCAAAACCGTTCACCGCACGTATATATTTTTCTTCTCATCTAAAAGCAGCACCTTCACTTTTTTTCCGGAATATAACTAAATTGTACACCATTACACCATTACTTCATTGTGCGTCGGATAGTGTGACGGGAGGCTCTTGCTATACACCTTCTTCGTGCAGTCCTCCGCTGTTACGTCCTACAGGATCGTTATGAAAGTATTGTGTGGATTACCAGTGTGAGGAGTAATTCTTAACTTGTTCAAAGCCTTAATTAATTACTTTCAGATCCACTTAGGTAGTTGAACTGTATGATCGAGGCGGAGAGGAAGCTTCATGTCATGTCGCTAACGGGAAGTAAAATCGAAACATTAGATAGGATTTTGAGAGAGTAAAACATAAAATTTATTTGCGTGAGAGCAAGAACTATAATCGGAACTGGAGTGCGAAGAGGAGAGTGATACAAAGGAAAGATAAAAAGGAGAAAAGGAAGAAGAGTAAGCTACTGTGTGCCATAGAGACTAGGTCGATCGTGTTGTATAGACGGAAAAAAACAGCATTTCAAAAAGAAAGTTGTTTAAAAGTCATACACTTTGGGGCCACTTTCCCACACCCTCTCACACCCTCCTTTCTTCTCGATGGTTCAAGTTTTACCTCACACGTTTCTAAAAATACCTCAGAATGCATGAAAAGCAGGAAGAGGTGAGAGGAAACGAATGGAAAAAGAGAAAGTACTGAGAATGGAAGGGAAATAAATAGAGAAAAAAAGTGGGAGGAACAGAAGAGGAAGCTGGGGCAAGAGAAGGGAAGAGGAGAGGGGAGCTTGGGAGGGGAAGAAAATGATGAGGAGAGGGGAGGCGAATGTGAGGACGGGAAAAAGAAGAATGAACCAAACTGGGAAGGAAGAATGTCTTGTAATGGTCAGCTGATTGAAAGTAGAGAAGCATTGAGGCGAACCATTATAGCTCTCTCTCTCTCTCTCTCTCTCTCTCTCTCTCTCTCTCTCTCTCTCTCTCTCATGCAGGAAATAGTTAGTCATTGATTATAATTGTCTTCCGCGGCGGCTTTTCGTCCATCTTGCGATCCGAAAGCCCGACATC
>JAXIVD010002952.1:12500-17500 GCA_036785275.1 Cancer borealis
CTCTCTCTCTCTCTCTCTCTCTCTCTCTCTCTCTCTCTCTCTCTCTCTCTTTCTCTCCTTTTCCCCAGCCAGTGAAAGTTGTTCTTCCCTCCCTCCCTCCCTCCCTTCCTCTGCCCATCACCCACCACCACGCTCGCCCGCAGCCACACATCAGCCACGCCCACTTCCTTACCGCGCCCTTATACACGCACATAGCCTTGCAACATCACTATTACTACTACTATTATTATTATTATTATTATTATTATTATTATTATTATTATTATTATTATTATTACTATTGTTATTATTACTATTATGATCATTGTTATCATTACTACTACTTCTACTACTACTACTACTACTACTACTACTACTACTACTACTACTACTACTACTACTACTACTACTACTACTACTACTACTACTACTACTACTACTACTACTACTACTACTACTACTACTACTACTACTACTACTACTATTGTGGCTTATTGTTGTTAGCAATGTTGTCGTTTTTTTTATAACTTCCTCTTCCTCTTCTTTTTCCTCT
Organism: Cancer borealis; assembly: GCA_036785275.1. Classification (NCBI taxonomy): domain Eukaryota; kingdom Metazoa; phylum Arthropoda; class Malacostraca; order Decapoda; family Cancridae; genus Cancer; species Cancer borealis. Next base: position 13,033 of record JAXIVD010002952.1, read on the forward strand.
TTTTCCTCTTCTTTTTACCTTGTTTTCATTATATATTTTTCAAAAATTTTATGATTATTATTATTATCATTATTGTTGTTGTTGTTAATGTTGTTGTTGTTGTTGTTGTTGTTGTTGTTGTTGTTGTTGTTGTTGTTGTTGTTGTTATAATTTTATTGGCATTGTTTTTATTAAGTAGCATTTCGTGTTAATGGCAGTAGTGGTAAAAGTAGCAATAATAATAATAATAATAATAATAATAATAATAATGATAATAATAATAATAATAATAATAATAATAATAATAATAATAGTGATAATAATAAGTAGTAATGTTATTATCATTATCAATTTATTATTATTATTATCATTATTATTATTATTACCATTATTTTTTTTTTTTTATCATTATTATCATTAGTAGTGGTTGTAGTAGTAGTAGTAATAATAGAAGTAGTAGTAGCATTAGTAAGTAATCATCATCATCATCAACAGCAGCAGCAGCAGCAGCAGCCGGAATAATATTAATTAACTCTGATAATAATAGGATAATATAACAGCAGCAGCAGCAGCAGCATCCTCAGTAGCAGGAACAATATTAATTAACTCTTATAATAATAGGATGACATAACAACAGCAGCAATAGCAGCAGCAGCAGCAGCAGCAGCAGTTTGAGGAATGTTGGTGTTTCTACTATACCACCACCACCATCACCACCATCCAGTCCTCCACATCCGCCTTCTTGAGCTAATTTCTCCACGTTTTCACTGGCCGACTACAGCGTCAAGTCGGGTTTTTTATAGAGCGTGTGGCGGTGGTGGCTACCTTCCGTGTGTGTGTGTGTGTGTGTGTGTGTGTGTGTGTGTGTGTGTGTGTGTGTGTGTGTGTGTGTGTGTGTGTGTGTGTGTGTGTGTGTGTGTGTGTCTGTGTCTGTGTGTGTGTGTAGGGGGACAAAGGGGGAGCACGTATTGTGAGTGCGTGAAAAGAGAAAAAGAAGAAGAGTAAATAAACAACAATAAAAGGTGGAACAAGTACGAAAAGTTTGAAAACAGGAAGACAGGAGTAAAGAAAAGGAAGAGAGGTTTTAAGAGTGAGGGAAGGGAGATAAGGAAAGCTATGGAGGGAAGGTAGATGAGGGAAGCATTGGCAGTGTGTGTGTGCGTAACCATATCTATACAAACGATGCTTATATATACGTATACCTCCTCTAAAATGACATATCAATAAAGTGTTTAAGGAATCGGTGTTGTCTTGAGGTGTCGAGGATCACTCACATCACATACGTCTGCCTCTGTTCGCCTCGTTCTCAAAAACTAGAAAAGATTAGAAGATTTTGAAGATTTTTTTTTCCCGAGTTCTCGTTTCTTGGATTCAGATTTGTTTTTTTTTTTATTCTTGCATGTTGTTGATGAAAATTACTTTAGGAAATGTAGCTTTAGACATTTTTTTCTTTTTTAGTTGTTTTCCCTCCTCCTCCTCTCTCTTTTCTTTCCCCTTCCATTTCTCCCTCCCTCCCTCCCTCCCTCCCTCCCTCCCTCCCTCCCTCCCTCCCTCCCTCCCTCTCTCCCTCCCTCTCTCCTCCCTCCCTCCCACCTCCCTCCCTCCTTTCTTTCTCCCTTCCTCCTTCCCGCCCTCCATCCATCCATCCTTTCTTTCTCAACCCCCTTTCTTCTCTCTCTCCCTCTCCATTCCTCCCTCCCTCCCTTTCTTTTATTTTCCTCTTCCCTCCCTCCCCCTCTCCCTCTTTCCTTCCAAGAATTCACGCATCACTGTCACACTTAAGTTGACCTTCCTGCTTCCGGTAAAAAAAAATGTAATAATAATAATAAACTGTGTGAAGCAAAATTGAAGAGAAGAGAAACGATTAGAAGAAAATGAAGAATAACCAGAAAGAGGAAACAAGAAAAGAAGAAATGGAGAGGGAAAGCAAGTAGCAAAGAAGGTAACTCAACTGAACAAAAAGAAAAAAATAGAAGATGGAACCGAGTAAATAAAAGATGGATGGATGAAAGAGAATAGAAGAAAAAAATGGGTAGCAATGAATGAATGAAAGTTGGATAGGAACCAGGAAATGGGTGGAGCCGATGGTGTAAAATTGATGAGAAGTAATGTTAGGACGAGAGCACAGCGGGGACGACGGGGAAGGATGAGAGTCAAGGAACAAATGTAAGGAAAGGGTTGAGGTAAAGAATCATAGAGCTGGAGCAGGGGCACAGTGACGGGGGTTTGGGGGAGGTGGGGGTACAGTAATGGTTATGGGTAAGTACAGATGAAGTGGAGGTAAAGTCTGGGTTTTGAGAAGGTAGAAGCCAGGTATAGGGTGTATGTATTTATAGAAGGTAATCAACGCGCAGCAAATATAGACTTGTTTATTACTTCATGGGGTCTTGTGCGTTCAGATCTTCGCATGTGTCGAAGGTCATTGATAGGATGGGTGACTGTGTTGTGGGCGTCCGTGTCTCCTGAAAATTCATAGTTTTTTACCTAATTGGAGAGAGTGAAAACCTCGCTGGTATCAGGAGCCGCTTCGGGTTCAATATCATTCCCGCCAAACAGCAACTTTCTCAAACCTGTATCATGTTTCTTTCTCCCACCGACTTGTTTTGGCCTCAGCTATTAGGGACAGCTCGCCCTCCCCACCACCGCCCTGCCACCGCCCTGCCACCGCCCTGCCACCGCCTTCCTGCCACTGCCCCATCGTCACCACCTGACAACCCGCCGCTTCGCTGTCCTGCTGGCCCGCTGTTCACTTGACACTTGTTGCTCCGGGGTATCACATTATAGGCTAGGCAAAGCGAGGCGTGCACAGAAGAGGATCGAATGAATACCTGAAGCTGCGTACGATAAGATCAGAGTCACGGATGTCACGAGAGGATCTCAGGCATGACGTCTTATACACCGAAGGGATCTTGACTGTGCCCGTCAGAAAAGAAAAGAGAAGAGCTGTGTGTAGAGCATCACCGTCACGTAACTCCCTCCGTCACCCTCACACCTCCATCCACCTTCCTTTACCTTTCTTTAGCCTCACTTCTACCTCTCTCACTCCTCTCTTCACCCTTTCTTCATCCCTCCTCCATCACCAACCATTGCAACTTCTCCTCCTCCTCCTCCTCCTCCCTCCTCCTCCTCCTCCTCCTCCTCCTCCTCCTCCTCCTCCTCCTCCTCCTCCTCTCCTCCTCCTCCTCCTCCTCCTCTACCGTAGCGCCTCTTTCTCTTCTCTGCCTTTCCTTGCCCATGTCTTCATCATTGTAACCACTTTCGTTGTTTTACGGTCTTTTGAAATGCGATCATAAATTTTAGAACGACCACCACCACCACCACCACCACACCACACCACCACCACCACCACCACCACCACCACCACCCACCCACCACCACCACCAACACCGTCTCCACCGTCTCCACCACGCCCACACTATTTCTATAATTATTACTATTAACGTTGATGTTGCTGTAAACGTTGCTGTAACGTTGATGATAACAGTAAAAAAATATTATTATTATTATTATTATTATTATTATTATTATTAATAGTAGTAGTAGTAGTAGTAGTAGTAGTAGTAGTAGTAGTACTAATAGTAGTAGTAGTAGTAGTAGTAGTAGTAGTAGTAGTAGTACAATAGTAGTAAGGGACACAGGGTACATAACCTCACAACTCATTATAAAAAAGAGACTTCAAAACAAAACAACACAAAAATAATACCTACATCACGCTTTACATAATTTTACTTCCTTGCCTTAAGTGACGCCTTGACAGTAGTGAGGGTCAACCCGCACACCTGCCCTTACACATTGCCCTTACACATTGTCCTTACACATTGCCCTTACACCTTCACGTAAGGTCCGCTCCCCATTTGCTTCTGAACTGCTGTGGTATTTAAGCACGAAACTGCCTCCCTCTACCGCGAGACACGCTGCACCAAGTGACTGTTGTTACTGTTGTGTGTAAATGAAAATATTCAGTGTTAGTCTTTTGCAGGCTCACATGAATGTTTTATTTAAGGTATCTTTTGTGAATTTTAGATAAATATGAAGATTTTCCTTAATGACGGAATGATACATATTTTTTGTTGTTGTTTTGTCGTATACAATGTGTGTTGTGGTGACTTCATTGTGTACGTTTTGAGTCCATTGTCAAACAAGGAATTAAGTTATCAAGACTTTGTGAAGATTGTTTTCTCTCCGGTTCCGATGTCGTATATTTTACTGGAAAATCAAGTAACTCCTTATCTGCCAAATATTTTTTTTCCTCCACCATCCACACACATTAAACTGGAGTAAAAGCCTCAGAGAAAACAACGAGCAACTAAGAATGTTACAAAAACGTCACTGAACCTGTTGCACAGTTATTCTTTTCTATTTTGTTTTCCTTATCTATAAGAAATACTTCATACACACGTCTATTCAGAATAGTTGTTGCGGCTGTCAGTTTTATTACATGAATTAAGCATGTCAATATCAAAACAAAGCCGAGGTAAGATGCAAACTA
>JAXIVD010002952.1:25000-42500 GCA_036785275.1 Cancer borealis
TTTTCTTCTGAAACTGCACTATGCACATAAATTGATATATCTGGGATGTGTAACCATAGTATTTGTGCACGATTAATGTAAGCAAAATTAATAAAAAAGATGAATTTCAGTGAATCCGACTTTAGGTTGGTGTGCCTGAAGGTGAGCTGCACCACGACCATAACAACAACACAACAACAAGCACCACGCTGCTGCTGCTGCTGCCTGCTTCAGGAAGATGTCGCGGGGAACGTGGACCAAGACGAGGGCCAGGCGGGAGGACCCTAAACTCACCAGAAGGTCAGGAATCATAAATGAATAGTTTTTGTTCTGAGTTCAATGTGAATGGCCTGTCAGTGATGAGTTTGAGAAGTACACCAGTCACTGCTGGACGAAACTATTTTGTTCTGGTAGATTATGGTGTGTTTTGAATGAATCGGATTGTTGTTTCCGTCACAAATCATTGGTGTTTATGCCAACGAAGTGCTTAGAGATACGGCAGTCGTACCGCGTTGTCATCCTCTATTCTATAAGTGAGCACTTACAGGTACGTCTATCGTACCTGTAAGGTGTGCCTTTTTTTTTTTATCTTCCTCAATAAATGAATGGCTGCATGGCATAACAAACACACATCATATTAATTGAAAACATCAAAATCTATCAGAAAAGAATTGCTTTATTAGCATAACCTTCCTAGAGCTGCAGTTAAATATGCCTAACCAAACCTAACTGAACGTAACCAAACCTAACTAAACATAAAGTATGGTTAATCCGCAGAACAACGCCTCTAAACTCATCAGAATAATTTTTGTTGCACTACACAGCATACTTACTGCACTGAACATCTGTGAAGGTTTTAGTGAACGGTCGCCTAAACTAAACTGACCTGGGGCACTATGATCCCCCAAACCGCATCAAACCTAACCTAACCAGATTCCCAAACAACACAACCCTAGCCTAAACTAAACTAGCACAAACCCCCCAACCTAACCTAACCTAATTAATTCTGTCGGGTGTATGGACTTAGAAATTGAACAGTACATGTTAAGTATGAAAGTGACTTCACTAAAACCTTCACAGATCTTCAGTACAGTAAGTATCCTGTGTACTACGATAGAAATTATTCTTATCGGTTTGGAGGAGTTGTTCTGCAGATTAACCAAAAATAGTTTCATCCACTTAGAATACCTAACCTAACCTACTGCGATTCATATATATGGGACTCAAAATATTCAGAATGACGAGCTATCCTATGAGAGATGTGAAAACTGCCGCTGTGAGACTGATGTACGTCTTAGTAAATACCATTAATATTCTGGTATTTATTAAGAAGTAAACCAGTCTGACAGCGGCAGTTTTTACATATCTCATAGGATAGAGCTTGTCATTCTGAACATTTTTAATCCCATATATATGCATCACATTAGGATAGGTTAGGTTAGGTATTCTAAGTGGACGAAACTATTTGTTCTTGTAGATTATGGTGTGTTTTGTTTTAATCTTTTTTTCATTCTTTTTTGCCGCAAATCATTACCTGGCACAAGGGAGGGGAGGGGAGGGGGCTCTATCCTACGAGAGATTTAAAAACTGCTGCTGTGAGACTGGTGTACTTAATAAATACTGGAAAATTTATACTACTTTCCCTACATATCTGACGGTAAATTTAATTGTAGACTGTATAAGGCATAAACAAGACATAAAAGGCAGATATAACATTGTAAAATAATATTTAAACTACAGAAAGAAAATTAACACTGCTTTCCCTACATAACTGACTGTAAATTTAACTGTAGACTGTATAAGTGTTTGTGTGTGTGTATTTACCTAGTTTACCTAGTTGTGTGTGTGTGTGTGTGTGTGTGTGTGTGTGTGTGTGTGTGTTAAGTCCTAAGTACTTGAGAGACTTTTTCTTGTGTTAATGATGAGCCTTTTCCAGACAGGAGACACTAAAGGTTACCTCCGAACATGCTCAGGAGGGTCAGCAACGTGCCCAGAAGTGTTTCCTCAGCATGATAGAAGGCCCCATGGACCCACAGGTGTTTGTGGACAAAGTAAGCTTGCTGTGTCCAGCCTATTATGTGTTACTTTGCCACTGTCTGTAGAAGAATGTTAAGTGTTTCAAGGAAATATTGGTTCATTGATAGGGAAAAAAATATAAAGTACAGTTAAATTCTAATTTTGATTAGATAAAATGCCTATATGTGTCTTCATTGTATAATTGGTGATATTTTGTTGGCATTTCTCAAGGTGAAAATATAAAAGCTTTAGTAAAAAGGAATATGGCTGCTTGCATCTCATTTTATAGTTATTAAAGTTTTGCACACCTGTTTTCTCAGATCACTGTGTACAGTATCAACATAGAAGTTACCATTCCTTCCTCTCCCTTCCCCAGGCACGGTACATCAACCCTCAGATGTATAGTGATGTGGTGGAGGAGCGTGCTATGACAGGGCTGTGTGGCTACCCAATGTGCTGCAACACCTTCACTGACACCTATGGATCCAGAACCTATGTCATCCGCCACAACAAACTCTACGACATCACTGAACGCAGGGTGAGCAGTGACCAGCCTTGTTATAAGTGTAAATGTTGTCCCAATCTTCTTCACTTTCTCATTCCACTTGGTAATCTTTTCCTGCAGCACTTTTTTTCCCTATCTGTGTCTGGGGTGAGAAGGGAAGTTAAGATTATGGCTGTTTATGTTCTTGTAATGGGATAGTTTTGTTCAGATGGAAGGTGCATCAATCTGTATTCTCTTATCCAGGGTAGTTGTCCTAAGGGGTGATGGGGCTTGGCTGGGGACACTGTTCCTACATACCTCTTCTATTCTCCAAGTGTTGATTGGGTATTAGAAGTGTAGTGACATCATTGGGTTGAGTATGGTGAGGATGGTGTGAATTCTGTTGTCAAGGGATGAGTGCTGTCAAACCATGTCCAGTTACAAGTTACAGAGCCACCAGGGCAGCATGGCCATTATTTTCAAGGCCTTTTGGAAGATGGTGCTTCATTATGAATTACTGTCTTCATTGTTTGAATACTTTAACCTGTGAGGATGTGATGTTCTCACAATGTATTATTCTGTACCTGTGCTTCTGGTGGCCCTTGATATACATAGTCATTCTCTTGATGGCCGGATTAAGGCAATGATTAATTGTTGGAGTAGATCCTTAATATTGTTGAATATATAACAGTGTGACTTACCATATAGGACCAGTGGTAATAGTAATAATGATAAAAGTAATAATACTATTTTGCCCAGAGGCATAGACATTGATAATAATCCTGTGACACATTGTGGTTGCATTCCGTGCAATGATGGATGGCATTTCGTAACACTGATATTTAAGTCTCATAACTTTGATTGTCTTTGGAGTGATCATATGCATTGCTCTTCAGTTTCTGTCTATGCGTTTTTACTGAATAGGAAATTGCTGGCTTAGCTTGAAAATTTTGTATGCCTGTCATGACATGAATTAGCTTTTAACTGATTCTTGGTGAAAAATTCATCAGATGTATTTGTCCAGAAGTTGCCTTATTAATTGAAGGTCTCAGTAGAAAGATAATCAGGATGCTTGTTAATATAACACAACCTTATAGCAAGAGAATAAGGAGCAAAATCACATCTTAAGACCTGATGTTATGTTTTACTAATAAAGGAAAACATTCAGTGTTTTGCTGTTGAGTAAAGTGATTATTGTGAAATCATCAATGAAAACTAATTTTACTCACTACTAAAAACATTTTTTCAGAATTTTTGCAGAAATGTGTGTTATGAGGCATCAGAGTTAGTGCGAAAGCAAGTGTTGGTACTGCCCTTGTACCTCAGGGACACAAAAGATGCCGACATTAAGGACATACGCCTGCCCAACCTCACCAAGCTGAAGGGACGGCACGGGAGACTTGTGGACATAACAGGTGTGACGTCTCAGCTGAGTCTCCACAATGGGATACTAAGAATTCTTGTATGGATTTCACAGATAAGCTTCCCTTTGTCCATGATGTTACTGTAATTTGTAGTGCAAAGCATTTGTTCATCAGAGTGTCATTTATAACACATTGTAAATACTTGATCCACACATCTCCTTCCTCTTCTAAAACCACACTGCTAATTGATAATCATTCCCTTTGTACCCTCTCTAATCCTTTTAATCAATAGCCTAACATGCACTTTATCTTCAACACTCAATATCAATAGGCCTGTAGTACTCCTAAACTAGAGCATTCATACTTATCACCCAGTGAACTAGCACCACACTGCTCATGAGACATACATTTGACAATCTTACTAACCATTCAACAACAGTCTTCACCACTTTTCAAACATTTTACTGCACACCTATCCATACCTGCAGCTTTCCTTGCTTTAGCTACCTTACTGCCTTCTGCACTTCCTCCTTTGTGATCCCCGAATCTTTGAACCCTCCTAACACATGTAGTCCTTGCTCCCTTCCAACTGCCACAATCAGCCTCCCTATCCTTATCTACATTTAGTTATCTCTCAAAATGATCTGTCCATCTCTTCCTTACAGCTTGCCTCTCACCCAACATCTTACTTCTTTATATCTCTGTTTTCGCTTTATCCTCTCTCCTGCAAGCTTCCTTCTGCATCATCTTCATCTCCTTCCAAAAATTAGCACTACCATGAATTATTATATTGACTTATGGGACTTAAGGTTGCTTCTAATTTAGTCAGATAATACTGGTACACAAACGTTCTTTGTAGAGGTTGGGTGGCTCTGTGGTTTAGTGTTTGGTTCATAACCTAAAAGTTGTGAGTTCAATCCTGGCTCACAGCAGTTTCTTGGTGAGAAGTAACACTCTCTCATTAACCCTAGCAGAACTGTAGGTTATATAGTAACCCAGGTCATAGGGATTGTTTAATAATCTTTTAACCTTCTTTGTACATAAATTGAAAGTGACTTCATAGTTTTCTTATTAATTAAGTTCACTGGTACTTTTTAGGGGGAATAAACAAGATTGGGATGGATGAGGATAACAAACCCAGCAGAAGGACAGAGATGGATGTGGATGAGAAGCCTGAGAGAAGAACAACCTTTACGAGTGTTGATGAAATTGTCCGAGAGTCCCTGGTTAACTTATCTGAAAATACTGCTGAAGAAAATATAAACGACAAAGAGAGCAACAAATCTAACTCTGATGTGGGTGAGAAGGAAACCTATAAACCTGAATCACTGGATGACACAAGAAATAAGACTAAAGTGAACCCACTTGCTGATGTTCTTGAGGTGAGTATGTTTTTATATACCTTTAAATCTAGACTGGGTGGCTCTGTGGTACAGTGCTTACTCTCCATTCCTCTGTGCCTTGTCTTTTTGTAGGAGAAAATTTAGGGAAGGGTTTCCTAGATGCCTCGATTTGTCCTTTTTGGTCACTTTATGACATGCAGGGAATATAAGGGTAGTATTCTTGTAGCATCCACCAAAGAGCTGAATAGATTTATTTATCGACTTATATACCTGTGTCATATCTATGTTGAAGTGAGTTGGCCATAGCAATGCAATTAGGATATGAGAAGACATTACTTTCCCTTCCTCCTCTGCCTTGTCCTTTTGTAGGAGAGAATATAGAGCAGAGGCTTCCTGGAGTGCTTTTTTCATCCCTTTTAGTCATCCTTGATGACCTGCAGCTCCCACCACAGGTCCAAAAGAGATTTATAGTACCACTATAAGAATTCCTATCCGTTGGCTGACCACAACAAGCCCCAAACGTATTTTTTCTACCCACTCCTTTGGAAGTAGCATCTAATTCCTTTTGCTGTTTTGTTTCAGATAATATAACTTGTTACAGTTATATTCCAGTCATTTCATATTTCCTCTATCCTACATTCTAATATGAACTTTATCAACAAAACAGATGGCATAACTACCTCCATCATGTTACTTGTATAATTTTAACTAAATCATTCCTTGTATTATTTTTTCACATTGTATTAACGATTTTAATTGATTTTGTTTCACTTCATCATCCACTTGATAAATATTCTTTTCTTGCAAGTTCTACATCTTTAAGGAATAGCTTTATTAATCTATCTACTGCCTCCCTCAAGTAGCCTAACACTAACCATTCCTGTTTTCATCCATGTTCTGTATTTCTTATGAACATTTCTTGCTTTTGTACCACTCAGTGACTTGCCTCGTGTTTGGGACTTGCTGACAGTGAATGCATTCCGGCAGGTGGAGAAGGTGATGAGACAGTGGATATCCTTTGACAGCCTGCGTATGGTACTGGGAGACCTGTATGTGAGGGGGATGCTGGAACACTTTGGACAAACCTGGGACAAATATGACACCACATCAGGTTAGTTTGCACATCTGCTGCTGCTTACCACTGTTCAAGTACTGTTACTGTGTTGGATTCCCTTGTCACAAAGTTGAATTGGTCATCAGCAGTAGAATTACACATTTATGTTTTGCTACATTTACACATTTAGGTATTATTTTTCTGATGAATTTTATAGTGTATTTATGGCAAGAAAGCTAAGAGAGAATGTTGGGAAAAATAAGGTGATGGTTTTTGAAAGAAGAAAATTAGTGGTGGTTGACTTTAATACATCTTATAGGATGAGTGTGCCAGCAGTGGGAAGGTGTGAAGTTGATCTAGGAAGAGAGAAAATGGAGTAAGTGAAAGTGCTTGGGAACAGTGCTATACAAACATGGAGAGATGAAAGGAGAAATAAGAGATTTTTTATTTTGATCAATTTATTACACCCGTATAATGTGTACAAAGCACTCGTGTCTAGTGGGGCACGCTGAACACATTGACACTACACACACACATTGACACCCACACACACACATTGACACCCACACACACACATTGACACACACACACACACATTGACACACACACACACACACATTGACACACACACACACACACATTGACACACACACACACACACACATTGACACACACACACACACACACACATAAAGCTCGGCTCACTTGCGTTCAAGTTGCTGAGGAAAAGTATATTGTTGCATGTGAATCCACTTTAGCCTTTTTTTCTGTTGAATAACTATCATTAGTAAAGCAACAACTTTTTAATAGCATATTAACATGTAGAAATGTGTAAACTTGAACAGAAGTAAGTAATACTGAAATGCCAGTGGGCTAAGTTTGTTCTTAATCATGGATAGAGCTGGCAATGAGTGCAGTTTGTGGACAGTTAACTAGCATAACATATTGTTTGCAGGCATGCGACTGAGTGTGGAGGCCAAGGCAAGATATATTGCCATCTGCCGCAGACTAGATCATGACGAGAAGGTGGAGGAGGAAGGGCAGGACACCCTTGATCAGCATCCAGGAGAGCAAACTAAACCCAGCAAGCCGCTGCCAGACTACAGCCAGTTGCAGCATGAGGCCAAGAAACAGCAACTAAAGGTAGGGAGGGACATGATGAGCATAGATACCAACATTTTACCAAATGTAGGATGTGGCTTTGTCAAAGAATGGCAAAACCAGAGCCATAATGGGATTTAGAGCAATCAGTAAAAACAGGAATGCAATTGGCATGAGTACTTGTAATTGTAATGTAGAGAAGGAAATGTGCCAGGCAACAAAGGCCATATGGCACTATTGGAGTAGTAGGGTTGGGTAGCAGGGTTAGGTGGGGGGAGGAGGATCGGGTAGGGGTTTGATCAGATGAAGGACTTTAACGGCACAGAGAAAGGACACAAGGGTTGGGAGGGATAAGGAAGGGGACTCAGCGAGGATGTCAGCAAGACAGGGAGGTAGGTATGAAGGACTGTACAGGGAAGTGTAGTAGGGATAGGGAGAGGGGTAGAAGCAACAGGCTGGTGAAGGAGGATAGCAGAGGAAGAGGTAGAGTGCGGGAAGGAAAAATAGCGGTAATGAGGAATAGGGATGGGCGGGCTAGTAAGAAACGTTTCTTGAAGACAGGACCATGGGGCCATAAGAGGAAATGAGTTGGTGAAGATCCTGTCGATGGGCACAAAAACCACGAATATTCCACTGAAGAACATACATGATCTGTAGGGAATAAGACCCAGAATGGGGGTAGATGAGGGAGGAGCGTTCGCAGGAGGTAAAGGACTGGAGTCCATAAAAAAACAATGGGGGCGGAAGAGGGTCAAGAGTTGTCTCATCTTCACTCTTTAGATTCATTAGACTTTCAAAATATTCATCATGTTCTTAAAGGCAGCATACAGTAGATCATAATGAAAACCCTCTTCATGTTTGCAGGTGGTGTCTTTCTTGGGAGGACAGGATCAATATGAAGAGGCAGAAGAGAGGAAGTTAGACACCATACCTGAGGAGAAAGAAGAGGGGACTCTGTCAAGTACAAAAAGAAAAGCAAAGTCTAATAAACTATCACAAGATTCTGACACCAGAGAGCCAACGCTGCCTTTTGTTGACAGTTATTCACAAGTTGCCTGGCGGCAGAATATAGTCATGGAGAAAGTCATTACCTAGTAAGTAAAGTTAGCATCATCCAGCTGATTGGTCAGTGGTGTCAGGCAGACTGTCTCACGCAGGTTGCTCTGATGTAGCAAACACAGTAAAAAATATATGCTTACATACTTTTCCCAATATTTTGGGTATGTCAAAATATTTGAATTCGTAATTCCACCAATGGACAGTAGAGTTGTACATTATAAATATATTTAAGTTAAAAATTGAATTATATAATGTGAGTTTAGTTAAAGAGCAGTTAGTCTAATTAATATACAATGATGCCTGTACAAAGGAAATCACTCAAGGAGGTGGCCATGGGATTGTTGGAAGTTTTGGAATGTGAGAAATTTGTTAGGCATTAGTCTCTATGACCCTCATCCTCTCATTCTATTTTCTAGTTTTTGTTTCTATTATATACCTTCCTCTCACACTTCTCTTTACTATTCATCCTTTACTAATGAACACCTTACTTAACTTCCCCTTGCCATCATTTCTGTTATACTCCCATCTACCCTTTATCTTTATCTTTATCTTAGCTGATAGCATAGTAATCCGACCCTACAACCATCACTCACTGCTAACATCCAACATATCCTTTGCACCAGGTACTCATAATTTCCATTCACTCAATTTCCCACCGTACCTACTACCTCACTATTACAAATCCTACCAATCACATCTCTCCTAATCCTCATCAGAGACTCATTCACAAAATTCCAGAACTTATTAATCTCCTTTCTCCCCTTTGTGCTTCTCACACTTAGATACATATACCTTTCTAACTATCCTCACTGTCTTGGGCCCTTTCCATTCCCTTAGATATAAGAAGTGCATACCCTTCCTTCTTTTCTCATCCACTGCTTCAATTAGCCTGTTCACAGCTAGGGTTGTAGACACCTATCAGCGCTAGAATTTTAAATTTTCTCCGATTTCTGGGGCAAAGGGGTGACTTAGTTAATTTAGAAACCGATGTGCAGAAAAAATACGACATGAATTGCTGCACATGTGTATTTAAAATCCTTAATGTTGTTATTCTTACAAGTGCATGATAAGGCTTTGTTAATTGTATTATAAGATAAAACTACAAATAGGTAATTATTATTTTTCTCAGTAAGTTTGAGCAGCGAAAATTTCCAATATTTTTTAACATTCAGATAAGATGTATAAACCGAAATCACATCCTTTTATTTTTACTGCTCATACTTACTGAAAAAATAATTACCTATTTGTAGCTTTATCTTATAATACAATTAACAAAGCCTTACCATGCACCAGTAAGTAAGAATAACAACATTAAAGTTATGTTTTTAATTTTAAATACACATGTGCAGCAATTCATGTCGTATTTTTTCTGCACATCAGTTTGTGAATTAACCAAGACACTCCCTTGCCCCAAAAATCGGAGAAAATTAAAAATTCTAGCGCTCATAGGTGTCTACGACACTAGCTGGGAACAGGCTAATTCCTTCCCACACTAGTCACTCTTCGTCATGCATTCTATCGCTCTATAACCTTTTAAATGGGTTTTCTATACCCGCAATGTTTAATATTCCTCCTCCAAAACTACTGTGCTTTCCCACGTAACTCCTAACCATGAGTATGTATCAAGCCTTTTCTGCCTAATAGTGTCTATTCTATCTATTGTCTTTGACGTCTCGTTCCCTCTAAAGAGATGGAGATGGATGAAGAGCCTTCACCTCTCCCTATCTACACACACTCTCCTTGCTAGTTCAATCCCTCCCACTCTATCAGCAACTCTTTCATGCATGTATTCCTTTACCCTATCTTACCATTAGCCTTCTCTCCTAGAACTCTCTGTTTCACTTACATACACTTTCTTTACAAACTAACTTTTTTTTCTCCATATGACCAAACCACCTCAGCATATTTATTTTCACCCATTCCAATAGACCTCACCATTCCATTTGCAGAAGGTCTCATGCCACATCTTTCATACACACTTTCATCTTGTCACACCCCATGCTCCTCTCAGATAACTCATTTATGCAGCATGTTCTCTTGACTGCTGTGCCCTATTCCATGGCCAAGTTTCTGATCCCTACATCAATGTTAGCTGGAAAATAGTTTCTTAGATCTCTCTTTTTCCTCTCATAACCCTTTTGTACACCTAACTATGTCATGGCTGTTATCCCCTAAAGGGAGGTAGCCAGAATGAGGCACTCTTACTTATTCACAGTTTGACCAAGTCCTATTGTCTTACGAGATACTTGTTAAATCAGATCTGTCAGCTAATATTTTGAACTTATAACAGATAATATTTGACACTTGTTCAGTTTGCAGCAGATGTTGGAGATGACAACGTTGAGTTTGCATGAGATTCGGAAGCTGCTTGGACCTCTGGTGGCCACCTTTCACTTGTCTCCTGATAACATCTCTTTCCACCCTAAGCAGTGGCGCCTCATCACCTTCATTCTTCTCAAGTTGTGAGTGTGGCTGCAAATAATGGTGGATTTTAGATGCTGAATAAAAACAATCATTAGTAATATAGTGCAATCATACAGAGTATATGATGCAATACTACAAATTATTTTGAAATATTCATAAAATCCTATTTTCTGATCACAGGTTAAGTGTGAGATACCAAGTCATTCAAGATGCACTGAGGACTGAGGAAGGCCTTGGCATGCAGAGAACCATACTCTCTGCCTACTCCCTAGACCTTGACTACAGTGACAAAGTTCTCGGTTACCTAACAGAGATCCAGCACGTATTAAGTAAGGATTTCAAAGATGAGAAGATAGAGTTGACAGAGAATAAAGATGCTGCTCTGCAAGCAAGTCCTGGAGGAGGTTTAGATGGTGACAAAGTTAGGGAAAGTGTAAACAGTAGAGAGACACTAAGACTTAACCAAGACATGGCCCATGTACAATTAAATAATAATTCTAAAGACTAATAATGTAACAGTTGAAGACATGTAACTTATGTGATATTTTAGTGCTGTAATTTGAATTTAATTTTTACATATTAAATAAAAATATATGATTATCAAATATATCAATTTCTAAGAGCTTTGTTTTTTAATAAATCTGGAAATAAACTAAGTAGTTTTACATCTATTTTACCTGGTTGTTGTTATCCTGCTAAAGGACATCCACACACCCATGCATAACACCTATACACTTCACTCACTTAGCCCCCACGCTTCCATATACCACGCCCAAACAATGCGTGTCAGGTCAATCACGCAAATGGGGACGAAGGTGGGAGTTGTATCCACAACAAAGTCCTAAGGTTTACTCCTGCCACTTCATATTCAATTCATACCCTCTCCCTCCTCACACCGGATATCATCCAAGGGTCACACCAGATGTGCCAAAATCTCTTAAAATGGTCGTTAAGGCCGCGTCATTAATCGCTGCTATTCATTAATTTCTATTATGCATAATGGTCCTTCCTTGCTCCACAGACATTCCTCTTCCATTCAATGCTCTTTTCACACCATCCATCCCCGCCATTGCTGTTGTAGATGAGCTTTGGGACCAGAGATTATGGTCAAATGCAATATTGCTTCAGACTTCAGTCTGGTCTAACCAATTTTTGCTTGGACTTTTTCTATTTCTAGCTGATACTGATACTGTGTACATACAATTAAAGCTGACATCCAAACATCATAGTAACAATTACTAACCTGCAGATCCTACACTTTAGTTCACCTTCTGGTTCCTTAAGAGGTAAAGTGTAGTCATCAGTGTGGTGCCTCACAGGCTGCTGGCTGCTGGGTGGGGAGTAGTGGCTAGGTTGTTGATTGCCTCTTGAAGTCTGCTGGGAAATTTGTAGGATGAGTGGCAATAGTGGTAAAGAGGAGGTGAAAGAACAATGGAAGAGTCACTTTCAATGAATGACAAGACAGAAAGGGAAGCAATAGTGAGGCATGGGTGTGCAAGTGGGTGGAAAGTGTGAGTGATGCAAAAAGGAAGTAAAGAGGACAATAGACAAACTTAAGTGTGGTAAAAAGGAATGTTCAATCATTCTTTCTAATCCATTTTAAACTTTTTCGATCAAACTTTTCAAGCACCCTTTTACTCAAATTTAAAAAAATTTTAAACTATCTTTTCATATCCATTAGATTTAAATATAATTAAACTTTTGGGGTGTGAGGAATAGAGGATATAAAATACAATATTTCAACGTATAAACACATTCCTATACTTCATCACACTGACAGTATTTACATTCCTTTGCCACTTTGGTTTATCGCAAATTACAACCACTCTACAAGTACATAATCAGGTATTCAATTGAATTGGATCAAGGAAAATTTAATCTTCCTGTGAAGTCTTTGAATTTCAGGAGTGACAAAAGTTTGAACACGCTATCATTCAACGAACTAGTATACGACTAAACAGTCGTTTTATGGGGCCACTTGACGCAAGAGCAGCATTCTTCTACATATAGTGTTTTCAGTTGCTGATACTGCTCTTCTTGTAGGATGCTGAGCAAGCTGAGGGAGCCATTCAAGTAGAACCTTACCATGTCTGAGCTGTCAGTTGTTTTGATGATGCTATCAGAGAAATCATTCCCCTCTGTATCATCAGAAACCCAGCCTCCAGACTCGATCACCATCATCGCCAATTCCTGTCTCTTGATGTCCCAGATGTGTAATCGCATGTCTGATATGATCAGTGATTTGTGTCCATTTCAAAAAGCAGTTTGAAGCAAGGAGAGAGCAACGTAGCCATCCTGAATTCAGTATTTATGCATTTCTCAAAACAAACATCCAGTTTTTGCAGCAGGTGATCATGTAAGACACACAAGTGATGCAGCTCCAGTCTGCACAATTTACTAATCATCGATATTGTCGGTAACACGTAGCCCACCATTGCATCATCTTGTCAGTGTGAATGAGTTAATGTGAAAAAAAATAAGTGCCAGACATCAAAGGTTATATGGCACTATGTGAAGCAGAACAAAGAGATAATGACAAGGCAAAGTATGGGGATGTTTGCAGCCTATGTCGATCTCAAGAAGGTGTTTGATTCAGTGCATCGCGAGTAACTCTGGGATGTTCTGCGATTTCAGCGGGATTCCTGCAGGGATTATTGATCTATTAACTGGCCTGCATTCTGGGACTGAGAGTGCTGTGAAGTGTGTGGGGAGAGGGGCGTGTCCAGCTTCTTTCCTGTGAATACTGGGTACTGGGCAGAGTTGCGGACCAAAGTCACTGTGAAGAATCTGTCGGCAACACCAAGGTCTTGCTTTTTGCAAATGATGCAGTAATCTTCACTGAATCACTGGCTCTTGAGGCACTGCACAAAGAGGTGAAACCTATAGGACTTCAGGTCTCCTGGCCCAAGACTGAGGTTCAGGTGTTTGGAGGCTTGCTAGGTGAAACAACACAATCTATTCATGAGTGTGGTAAGGCCAGTAATATCTTGGACAGCTTCACATACCTTGGTAGTGTGATCCATAACAATGGTGGGTTACATCAAGAAGTCTTAAGGCAGAAGGCATGGCCCATGGTGTATGGACTTGCTCAGCACGAGTATCTGGTGTTGTCAGTACCTGTGCAGACGGACAAAGATTTAATACCTGTGCAAATGGACAAAGATTAAAATCTTGAAGTCACTGGTGATCCCTGTCTTACTGTATGGCTGCGAGACATGGACACTGAACACTGTCCTGAAGAGGCGAATTGATATCTTTGGTAATAAGTGCCTTCGTAGAATCATTGGGTATCGCTGGAATGACTTTGTGTCAAATCAGCGAATGCTTCGTGAGACTGAATCAAGACCTATTACCAGCATAGTCTACTAACGTCAACTCTGGCTATATGGGCATGTGGCACGTTACCCGGAAGCTGATCCTGCTTTTCGGATAATCTCTGAAAGGGATAACCCAGGGTGGAGAAGGCCTAGGGGGTGCTCACAAAGTGTGTGGCTGGGACAAGCCAATGCTTTCTGCTGGGAGTTACTTGGTATGGGAAGGGGCTTACATGGAGACTAAGGCAGGATGAGGCGTTGAAGGGTAGGCGAGGCGACGCACCCCTTGGCGTATGCCCCCAATGATTGAGTGATTAATTGATATTCCTACATTCATACATACATCCAAGACTACACTAACATCCCTTGTCCGAGTATGTATCATGAACTGCAAAACTAACACCACATGACTCTTCAGGTTGTCACTGGTTTCTTCTAATAAGATTGAGTACAATCCTTCAAGCCACTCCAGTGTACCATTCATAACTTTTGTGATTTCATCCTCTCTCCAAACACAGTCTTTAATTATAGTTTTCCACCTTTTGCTAGGCTTCTCTTATCTAACTTTTCTACCAATGTTCATCATCATAACATAATAGTGTGGTAAGGGGAAGGGCATTGAGCATGGACATAAAGGTGGGCCAAGCAAACAATCACTGGTTATATTACAAAAGTTCAAAGTTTATGATTTAAACAGTTGAAAAAATAGGTTTGCAAGATGCCTTTGGTGTAAACAGTGGTGAGAGTAATGCAAAAGTATAATTATGGAAAGTTTACTACCTAATACATGTTTCGGAATGTTTGTAGCTATGCAATATGCAAGTCCACATACTTATACTGTGTGGTGGTTGTCCACTAAACATGTATGTTACAGCTGTGGCACAGACAGCTTAGTTTGAGATCACAGGAGTCGCATCGAAAACAACTAGTGGCCAAAATATGCTACTTAAATGGACTAAATCTGCTAAATTAACAAACACTTGTTCTCTCTCTCTCTCTCTCTCTCTCTCTCTCTCTCTCTCTCTCTCTCTCTCTCTCTCTCTCTCTCTCTCTCTCTCTCTCTCTTCTCTCTCTCTCTTAAAAAAAATTATTGAAAGAAATGTACTGAGTCGCATTATTCCCCACCATCATTGCCTGTATTCCTCATAATGACTCTGCTACAAAATTCTCAAGAAATCACAAGTGTTTTATAAGTTACATATACATAACATTTATGTGGGGAGGAGGACATCTTGATGGTATGAAATGCCCTACAAATGCTTGCAATACTATACTTTAATACTTTACATTTATTTACAAATCTTCTTGGTAAAATTTTACAACTTCACAATAATGCACCGTATGTAATTTGATTAATTTTAAATGATTCTGCCATTAATTGCCATCGCAAATCAATATATTACAAAACATCTTCATAGCTTGGGGATCTGTGGGAATGCGGGGTTCTGGGGTGGGGAAGACAAATTTTAGGTTAAAAACAAAGCGACAGAATCACTAACATAACCTAACAATTACCTATTCACGAACGCACAAAGCACTGATGGTCACAATTTCATAAACAAATGGACCAACACATGTTTCTTCATGGGATAGAAGCTAAGAAAAAAGTGTGTAGCTAGGAAAGTAAATGGCATAAGAGGGGATGAAAATATGGCGTCTGCACATAGCCCAACCTCAGATTTGTTACTTACCTTTATTACTTTTAGTAATTCCGTCCATTAACGACGAAGCTGAGGTCGTCCTCCGCTCACACCAGTTATTCCATCTTGCTCCCTCCTGTCCTGGATAATTTGAGGCAGGGTGTAGTGATGGCGGCTGGTGTATCCTGCTGTTGTAGGTGGCTGATCTGGCAGTTCAGAGCCACTTGTCCAGTTTCTTTTTGAAAGACTCGGTGGTGATTCCACCTAGGTCTCTCAGTGCTTAAGGCAAGCAGTTGAACAATTAAGGTCCGTTGTGGGTGAAGGAATTGTGTGTTTGCGTCGTCGTCCTCACTCGCTGCATCTTGCCGGCTGCCGCATGCCGCTGGTCCCTCCGATGTAACAGCCTGTCCCGTTTTGGATTTAGGGTCACTGTGATGCCAACACTCGGTACTCTCACTACTCTACCTTCTATCATTTTTGTGCTCATAAGAAAATTTAATATCTCCGAAATTAACCTAACCTTAACCTACTATTTGCGTATATATATCTATATATCTATATGGCTAAACAACAGAATCTTGTTCAAAGCAAACGAAGCTTTACATTTTTCTCGAACGGAAGGTTCAGCCTCTTCCTCTCTCGAGAAGTGAAATGCTGAAGATCTCTCTCTCTCTCTCTCTCTCTCTCTCTCTCTCTCTCTCTCTCTCTCTCTCTCTCTCTCTCTCTCTCTCTCTCTCTCTCTCTCTCTCTCTCTCTCTCTCTCTCTCTCTCTCTCTCTCTCTCTCTCTCTCTCTCTCTCTCTCTCTCTCTCTCTCTCTCTCTCTCTCTCTCTCTCTCTCTCTCTCTCCTCTTTTTTTTCTTTCTTTTTCTTCCTGGGGTATAAACTAGGGGAAAAAATTACGTGTGCACCTGCCCCAACCTCATATTTGTGCTCATAGAAAACATTCAATATCTCCGAAATTAGAGATTTCCGATGGAAATGTAGTGAGTAAAACCACTTGTCAATCAACATTAATACAATATTTTCTTAACCGCTATCAAAGGTATGCACTCATTGATATACAAACCACAACAATCAGATAACCATATGTTTACTGAGATGTTTTATATTTCTACATTTTATCATAGCTGCATGAGACTAGAGATATCAATGAGCAAAGATAACAATGTTCAAGTTGTCTGATATCTATGGTATCCTTGACATCACCTCACCTGCCAGCATACACGCGGCGATACAGGAATGTAATGTTTAAGTAATGACTTGCCGCACTAATTCAACAGTTAACCCGTCGTCGTGATTCTTCGCCAGACGAGTGGTGGTTGGTAACTCAGGCCTCAGGGGACAAATAAAATAACTGGGCTTCGAACGGATTGATGTACCGATTCGTATTTTATGCTCGGGTTCTCCCATGTAATGCTTGTTTATTGTATCTGGTATTTGTAAACCTACATCTATCTATATAGCCAATCATTCATCCATTTAACGTTATCTATTTATCCACCAATCCCTTCTTCCATTTATCTATCTATCAATCCATCCCAATTATTAATCTCTAAGTCTAACTTGCTATCCACATATATTATCAATCCTGTATTTAACTTCAGTATTCTACAAGACTATTGGTCTACTGGCTGCAATTTCAAATATCGTTCTTGTTTCAGACAAAGTTCCTTTCGTTATAACATTGATTAAGTTATGAATTGCGTTTTGAATCCTATTTA
>JAXIVD010002953.1:0-51577 GCA_036785275.1 Cancer borealis
AGAGAGAGAGAGAGAGAGAGAGAGAGAGAGAGAGAGAGAGAGAGAGAGAGAGAGAGAGAGAGAATAAAAAAATGAAAGTCAGAACACAAACAGGAATAAAAATCATGATAACTTGGAATATGGATACAGTAGAAGAAGGAAGAGGAGGAGGAGGAGGAAGAGGAGGAGGAGGAGGAGGAGGAAGAGGAGGAGGAGGAGGAGGAGGAGGAGATGAGTGAAAGAATAAGTGTTTTAATGGTAATAGGAATGAAGTCGTTAAGAGGGACAGCCAAGTAGGAATGGGAATGAAGTTGGAATGGCTAGTGGCACTTTATTTCATCGGTCTTATCGGCGACAACATTTTTAATAATTGTGGATATCGGACTCATGGATCGACTCTCTCTCTCTCTCTCTCTCTCTCTCTCTCTCTCTCCTCTCTCTCTCTCTCTCTCTCTCTCTCTCTCTCTCTCTGGTGTTGGGCAAAAAGTGGGTGGTGCTTTGGGCAGAAAGTGAGTCGGTTTATTTTTTCTTCATTATTATTATTATCATCATCATCATCATCATCATCATCATCATCATCATCATCATCATCATCATCATCATCATCATCATCACCTACATACCTTACATGATTGTTTAGATATTTATTTATTTATTTATTTATTTATTTATCTATTGATCAATTCGTTTATTTAATTACAGTTTACTTGTTTATTTAGTCACTTGATTTTTGTTTGTCATTGATAGTTTTATGAAGGCAAACTTTGTAAAATTAACTGATTAGTATGCAGTCTCGTGTCTCTCTCTCTCTCTCTCTCTCTCTCTCTCTCTCTCTCTCTCTCTCTCTCTCTCTCTCTCTCCTCTCTCTCTCTCTCTCTCTCTCTCTCTCTCTCTCTCTCTCCTCCCTCCTCCTCTCCCTCTCTCTTCCTTCCTCTCTCCTCTCTCCTCTCTCCTCCTCCTCCTCCTCCTCCTCTCCTCCTCCTCCTCCTCCTCCTCCTTCCTCCTCCTCCTCCTCTTCATTTTCTTATCAGTTAACCATCAATTTTTGTATATTTTCTATTCCATTTTTGTCATTTTCAGCCACATTTCTCGATAGGCATTCCGCCCCCCTTTCTCTCTCTCTCTCTCTCTCTCTCTCTCTCTCTCTCTCTCTCTCTCTCTCTCTCTCTCTCTCTCTCTCTCTCTCTCTCTCTCTCTCTCTCTCATCATGAAGTGAGAGTAAAAATGAAGAGAGTAAAAATGAGGAGGAAGAAAATGAAGATGAAAAAGGAAAGGAGAAATAGGAGAAGGAAAAAAGAGGAGGAGGAGGAGGAGGAGGAGGAGGAGGAGGGGAGGAGGAGGGCAAGTCAACAGCACTCATAGAGGGTGGTGAGGCGAGTGGTGTACCAAGATGGCCGCCGACCTTTAACAGCAGCTTCATGTTTGTAAACTCCAATGTGACCCATTCTGTATATCCTCCTCCTCCTCCTCCTCTCCTCCTCCTCCTCCTCCTCCTCCTCCTCCTCCTCCTCCTCCTCCTCTCCTTCTCCTTCTCGTTCCTTCACTACTATCAATCCCTTCCTCCTTCCCTCCCTCCTCTTCCTCTCAGCATCCATCCATCTC
The DNA here is from genome assembly GCA_036785275.1 of Cancer borealis. Taxonomy (NCBI): domain Eukaryota; kingdom Metazoa; phylum Arthropoda; class Malacostraca; order Decapoda; family Cancridae; genus Cancer; species Cancer borealis. The sequence continues at coordinate 1,582 of JAXIVD010002953.1, forward strand.
TCCTCCCCCTCTCCTCCTCCTCCTCCTCCTCCTCCTCCTCCTCCTCCTCCTCCTCCTCCTCCTCCTCCTCCTCCTTCTCTTTCTTCGTCTTCTCCTTCAACTCCTCGCCTCTTCATCCCTCTTCTTCCTTCTCTTCCCTGCTTTATCTCATTTTTCTTGACTAGACCTTTCATCCTCCTCTTTCTCTTCTTTTTTTCTTCTTCTTTTTTCTCCTCCTCCTCCTCCTCCTCTCCTCCTCCTCCTCCTCCTCCTCCTCCTCCCTCCTCCTCCTCCTCCTCCTCCTCCTCCTCCTCCTCCAATGTGTACTTAGTGACGCCCACTCTTTCTTCCTATTTCTTCCTCCCTCCCTCCCTCCCTTCCTCTCCTTTTCATCATTCAGTCATTCTCTCTCTCTCTCTCTCTCTCTCTCTCTCTCTCTCTCTCTCTCTCTCTCTCTCTCTCTCTCTCTTCTCTCTCTCTCTCTCTCTCTCTCTCTCTCTCTCTCTCTCAGCATTTTTTGAATTATCAACAACAATAACAACAACAACAACAACCTCAACCTCAAAACTCCTTAACGAATGGATTTTCTATAGGTACTCCAACCACTTGCCTTATAGGGGATCCAATGCTAAAGTGGAGAGCATTTAAACCTCATTACGGGAGTGAGGTGATGCTTCTTTAACACCACAACATTTGCACCCGTGAACTTTGATCCCACATAAGCTTGAACCAAAAGAAAATAAACACATGAAAATGGCCCTTTGGTATTTCATTGAGGTGTCTTGAAGGAGAGAGAGAGAGAGAGAGAGAGAGAGAGAGAGAGAGAGAGAGAGAGAGAGAGAGAGAGAGAGGAGAGAGAGAGAGAGAGAGAGAGAGAGAGAGAGAGAGAGAGAGAGAGAGAGAGAGAGAGAGAGAGAGAGAGAGAGAGAAAGAGAAAGAGAAAGAGAAAGAGAAAGAGAGAGAGAGAGAGAGAGAGAGAGAGAGATTATAATATTTCAAATTAAGCTTCTTCTTTGACTTTTCTTTCCCTAACTCTGACTCCATCTTCAAAAGAACATAATTTATTTAACATTCATTAAGAAGAGAAGAAAAGTATTGGAACTCTCACTTTTCTTGATTACACTTGGAACTCTTTTAAAACATTCCATTAATTTCTTCCTCTTAAGCAAACAAAACGTATTATTTTAGTGCAATAAATATTAATGCAAGTATATACAGAACATTTATTTGTATTAATTAAGCTATCACCACAAATTTGTTATGGACACAAGCTGGAGATTCAGATTGACAGCTGTTATATTCCATTTGATATTTTGAAAAGTGTTGGCATTTACGGAACCAAATATTTAATGGCAATGAATAAGTGTTCCTTTTTGTGATACATGTTGATCTGTGTGTAAATGTTTTAGTAATATTTGTCAGTTACAATTAATAGCGGGCTGCTTTATTTATGGATTTGCAAGGTTTTATGGATGAGTGTTAAGCCCCTCTCTCTCTCTCTCTCTCTCTCTCTCTCTCTCTCTCTCTCTCTCTCTCTCTCTCTCTCTCTCTCTCTCTCTCTCTCTCTCTCAATTTATTTTTGTATGGTAGGAATCATGTGTGTGTGTGTGTGTGTGTGTGTGTGTGTGTGTGTGTGTGTGTGCTATTCACCGTGGTCTGGTCTGGTGGATCACGCGTTGGACTCGTGATCGTCAGCCATTACTCTCCCCGAAAGAGGTCAGAGCTCATAGAGACAGATCTATGGGTAAGGCTGAGACCACACACTCATCACCCGCATACCCTGGCTCAAGGGGGACTGTAACTACTCCCTCTCAGTAAAATACTTAGGGATCTGAGCAGGGTTCGAACCCACGCCTTGCCTTGTGACGGGCGGAGACGTTAACCACTGAACCGTATGTGTGTGTATGTGTGTGTTTACTTAGTTGTAGTATACACTCGTGCGGTCCTGTCTCCGTATCTATATTTGTCCAGTTTTCCCTTCACTTGATGTACATGTGTGTGTGTGTGTGTGTGTGTGTGTGTGTGTGTCCAGACAGCCTGTTTTCCGTGTCAAACTAAAACGGCTCCCCGCGGCCAGCAGCGTTACTGGGAATTGGCGTTGTGGAAGATGGGAAAAGTTTGCTGTCACTTTTATACCTTTTTTATCTCAGAAGTTAAGGCGAGTTGACTTTTATATTTATATGACCGAGTTCCCTCCACTGGCTCTGCTATGGGCGTGGAGGGATAGGAGGAGGGAGGGTGGTAGGGAGAGGGACAGAAGGAGGGATGGTGGTAGGGAGGGGAGAAGGAGGGAGGGAAGGTTACCAGGTGCAAGAATTTTATTGTTAGGAAGGTGGAAGAGAGAGAATTTACTGGGTGGAGAAATTTTAATGGAGGGAGGGAGGGAAGTTACCAGACGAAGGGAAGAAAAGGGAGGAAAGGTACTGGGTGGAGGTATTATATAACTGGTGGGAGGTGGAGGGAGGGAGAGTAGGAGAGAGAAAGATAGGTGGATAGAGGAATGTGAGTGGAGGAGGAAGATAGGGGAAGAGGGAGACAAATAACAAGAAGGGAGAGAGGGAGGGAGTGTTCAGCTAGTTATCATAGTTATTTAGATCACCTGTTTAGATAACCCAATCATATGTAGGAGTATTTAGACCATCACTAAGTACTAGATAGCCTCACCCTTGTATTGCATCACTGCCTGTGTGTTAAGTTGAAGCCGTAATATAAACATAGCATTTCAACCCGTCAGGATAAGCAGTCCGATCATCCACTATGTATAAAAATGTCTTTTCATCTATGTATATTCTATGTATATTTGTATAGAAGTTTCATTAGCTCCTTGTCCCCTAGACGGTGTCCTTAAAGTATCTGTATCACTAACATGTTGAGTAAAGTTTCCTTAGTTGTAAACTTAAAATTTTCTTTGTTACACGTTATTTTTGACCACTTGTATCATCCTCATACATATACATATACATAAATTTTCCCATTCACGTACGTATGAAAAATCCTTACAATAATCTGTCTTATGTATATAGTAGAGAAACCCCCAAAGTCTGCCTACTGTATTCTTATCTCTGTCTCCTTATCAGTGAATCATTGCATGGCCAAGTGTTATCTCAAGTACAACCCTTGAGAACAACATGATAAAACAGCCTGAGGAAGTGTTGGAATTTGTACCGGTAGTGGAAAGCACGGCGGTGAAAATATTACCTTTAAAGAGAGAAATGTCAGGTCATCTTTTTGATATATAACTGAGAATTAACTTTTTACCATTTAATTCTCTATTGATTTATCTGTAACTGCATGTATAGATTTGGATAGCTTATTTATTATTGAAAGTAAGAGTGATTTAGGTGACGAAAGGGTTGTGAGCAAGTGCGAGGCAGGGAAGGTTTAGTTCAAGGTTTTAAACGACTTCACTTTAGTATGAGTTGAATTCATCCAAAGTGTAAGCTTGGGTGTATATGTGTAGACTTGGTAGGTAAATATAGTTGCTTTATTTTATGATGTTCACTAGCTAAACATTTTTATTTCATTCACTAAACATACATTTTCATTTCGTCCTTGGACATCATCACTCGGATTAATCACTTTTTTTTTTTTTTTTTTTATTGAAGTCAGGTAATATTTTTTGAACACTCATTTTTCCCTCATCAACTTTTATTAGACTTACACTTGTTATCAATAAAATTCTCAATATCTCATCACAATACCCATAAGTTTACAACCATCAAAAACAGTATTGCACTACATATATGAATATTTTTTAAGCTAGAATATTTACCTTCATTAAGAATAGTTCTGCTTAGTTAACTCCAGATCATCAGGTATTACTAAATTTTACGCTACATGTGTTTATATTCAGTCTATCCTTTCATAATGGTATTCCACTCTATAAGTCAATATTTTGGTTTTGCTCCTATATTTTGCTTCAATCCCCTAAAGATTTGCCTCACACAGATGACATCATTTTTATCTCTGACGCAAAATACGACCATATTTTTTTTATTTTCAAAGTTGATTAAAATATTTTTAGCACCATATTTTCAACATAGTGTAATGAATTTATGATTTTTTACCCAGAACTTTTTTTACTGGAAGTTTCTCAGTTTTCCTCACATATGCTACTCTCTCTCTCTCTCTCTCTCTCTCTCTCTCTCTCTCTCTCTCTCTCTCTCTCTCTCTCTCTCTCTCTCTCTCTCTCTCTCTCTCTCTCTGTGATTCTTTACTGAGCTTTTTTTTTTATTATTCTGTTTCACATTTTTTTCCAATTTTTTTTTTCTGCCTGAGCCTAATGCAATAAAAATTTTTATATTAAAGCTTCAGACATCAGTCATCTCATTAAATGTCTAAACTTACAGTAGTGTCCTGCATCCACTAAGCTTATAACTGTCCCTCACATAGCCTACAAATGAGTACAGTACCTCATACCTCACCACCACCACCACCACCACCACTCTTCCCTCACCATAACATCCCTTTTTGAGAGACTAGAATCTTTTTTGCTGCGGTGGCACTCAAGTTTTTCATATGCTATTTTTCCCATTTTTCTCGGCCAGCAGATACAGTTCCTCCCCCAAGCCCAAGTCATGCCTAGTGCAGCGAGGGGAGGCGGGAGGGGCCATGGCCATCACTCACCACGCCCACCCAGGCTCCTCCCGTCCTCACCACCATGAGTCTGCCATCCCTAAAATGACCCACCAGCAAAGATCAGGGTAAGCACTTGGCACCCAGTAGCAAAGAGCAGGATAAAGTGTATTAGGCACTGGATAACAGGCACTCGGGTACTTAGGTGCTGGGTATTATAGGTGCTAACGACAGGTGTAGGTACCGGGTTGCAGGCATTGAGAAACACAGGTACTAGGCAAGACAAGTTTTGACGGGTAATATTGGGTGACAGATACTGGGCAATGATAAAGCTGGTTGATACATGCACTGGTTACCACTGCTTGTAATCCGTGGGCTGTCAGGAAGCAGTGAACAATGTTACCTGTGTGGCAGCACCTCACACAGCACACAGACTGGCAGTGCATGATGGTGTGTTGTGATGTGTTGTTGAGGGAGAATGTGAATGTGGAAGGTTGTCGTGTGTTCTGCTTGTTGGTGTGATGTGAAGTCAGTAATGCGTCTTACTTAATGAGAAAACATTAAATTTTATGCAGTTGTAATTACATATTATTACTTATGATTACATTTATGAGTTAAGGTAAGTGAAGCCAGTATTGACATTACAGTTTATAATTCAGTTGCTTTTAGCAACTGAAATAAATTGTTTCTTCCGAATCGTTTGCATACCCAGGTAAAATTGGCACACCTGTGTCCAAAGCATATCACAAATGCTTGTATCATTCCTATACATTGTAATTAAACCTCATAAAAGATCAACATTTCCATTCAATTATATCAAAAGTTTAATTATTGTGATGAACTTTAGTTTCCCAGTTTGATTCATTATTCTCCCATGTGCTCATCATTTATAGCATTTTCAATTATTCATTTCACCAGTTGTGTTGTTCATTATAACTGGTTTGTTGTTTATCAATTTCCATGACCATAATTCCAATTATTGATCTAATCCTTCATCTGTGCAGCCGTTGATTTGATCACTGACAATGTTTTCTCCTTGAAGTGTTTGTACATTATTCTTTATTGTTTATGTCAAATACTGCATTCACAATCACCTGTTTTTCACCTCTCATTTATGTAGTCATTAATGTACTTAATTATTGCTTCCATATCAATACCAGTGTTCATTATCCAGGACAATTTACTTCATGTGTCATGCTGCTTCTCGGCCTAAAGGCTGAGATCAAAGTGTAGCTTAGTAATGCTTCCCTCTTAATGATTACCTTACTTAATGTTCACCCTCCCTCCTAACATCTATGTATTCTTCTCATCCTCCAATGTTTTATTCAATCTATTATATACTCTGTTCCATCTGCTTCATGAATTATCTTCATCCTATTAACTTCAAACATTTTCTTCCTTCTTCACTCTCACACTCAACACTCAATTATCTTCTTACTGTATCCCCCACACCCTGCCTCACCCTCCCATCCACACTCACACCTTCCCACCACCAGGATGAGGAACAGAGGGGTGGTTCAGCGTGGCTCCCTAGGACACTCCTCCTCCCATGAAGACTCGTCGCCTCATGCCTCACCGCACCCTTCACCGCATCCTTACAGCTCATCCAGAACCACAGTACAGCAGGTGAGAACCACTGCAACGTGGAATGGAAAGACGCATTCACCAGATAGTGTTAAATTAAATTATTGAATTAATATATTTTGTTGTATGTATTTATTACTTACAAGCTGTGTTAGGTGGTGCCCTTCTCTTCTCCTCTAGGGGTATAAGGATTAAGTGAGAAGAACATATGTGTGCAAGGAAAATTTTTTTACATGTATTGAAAAATTATGTTTATATTACGCAAAATTTTTAATTAGCGAACTCTCCTGTACCTGTACTTTTGTTTTATTCCTGTGTTCATTACATTATTCCCTTGAGTGATGGGTTCAATGTGTGACTGTGCTTCAGGTGTCCTTAGTGGTTCTGAATTGAGTGAGTTATCCATGATGTAACAGATCCATCAATACTCCTTTGTTCTATTACCCATAATTTCTCTTGTGTCCAGATTATTCACTTTTGGCTCTGAAACACCTCACCTTCACTCCTTATACCACCAGCGTCCCTAAACAACACATTATACTAGTCCCAATATCACTCACTGTCTATATTTACCACCTGGCTCTGAATACCCTTACATGTCAATACCCCAATGAACAGTAAAAACGTCCCTCATTGCCTGTGTAGTATACCCTTAAATACCCATATACAGCATCAGGTTCAATCAGTAATCCATATGTGTGTGTGTGTGTGTGTGTATGGGCAGACATCACACCAATGCCAACACACCAAGGAACCTGGCCTCACCCTCCCCTCGAGTGACGACCGCATCACCCTGGTAGTGGAGGGGACGCGCTTCATCGTTGACCCGGCCATCTTCACCGCCCATCCCAACACCATGCTGGGGAGGTAGGACTACTTACATTATTATCTATCTCAATTATACTCCTCATACTCTTATTAGTAGTTTTGTCAGTTTAGTATTCAAGTTTTCCATGAGTAAATACAGGTGAATTATAGTCAAATTATCTCAAAGTAATGTGGGTTTGGTGTCTGTATGTGCACCTGTCACACCTGAATCACCCTTGTTATATATAGATAGTTAGATGATGTAATATTATGATATGTAACACCCTTGTTTGTACATAATACACTTTATATACAGCACACAATGCACTACAAAGTCCACAACCTTTAACACTTGTACATTATATATCACAGTCATCACCACTAATATGTGAGGAATAATCACACAACTACACTCCAACAATCACATTCCCGTTCATTACACTCAAGTATTACATCACCTACACTACTGTCATCCACACATCATATATTACTATCAAACAAACACCTCACCACTGTCTAATCAGCACTTCACTTTCATAATAATATTAACATTTTTAAATCACTACTTTAATATCTAAAATCTGAATGCACCTTTAAACCATAATCTAATTCTTTTTGCCTCATCAGAATGTTTTCGTCCGGGCTGGAGTTCACACATCCTAACGAGAGAGGGGAGTTTGAGGTGGCAGAAGGCTTCTCGTCGGCTGTGTTCCGTGCCGTGCTTGACTACTACAAGTCTGGAACGGTGCGCTGTCCTCCCTCGGTTAGTGTGCAGGAGCTGAGGGAGGCCTGCGACTACCTCCTCATCCCCTTTGATGCCAACACCATCAAGTGCCAGAACCTGCGTGTGTATTCCTATCACCTTACTCCCTTCGTTTGTTTCATTTTCATGTTACCTTTGTGTTATGTTGTGTTATTAGTGTTTGGATGACATATGTTCCCCAGATATGAGGAGAGACAATAAAAAAAGGTTAAATTGTTTTCATCAATAACTTGTATTTCTTATTTAACAGGATAGGAAATGCAAGATGTAATTACACTCAAGAAAAGAACACAAATAAATTATACATTCATTCACATCTGACTCAAACTGACATTCCTACACAGCTCCTCACAACACACACACACACACACACACACAAACACACACACACACACACACACACACACACACACACACACACACACACACACACACACACACACACACACACACACACACATATACACACACACGTTCTAACACTATGCAGCACCTTATATAACTTTATAACACTCCCTCACAGGTGGTCTTCTTCACGAACTAAGCAATGAAGGAGCAAGGAAGCAGTTTGAGGTATTTTTAGAAGAGCACATCCTGCCCCTGATGGTCCTTGCAGCCCAGAGAGGAGACAGGGAGTGCCACATTGTTATCCTGTTGGACGATGACACTGTGGAGTGGGATGATGACTACCCACCACAGATGGGGGAAGAGTACAGCCAAAGTGAGTGTGCTCGGTGGTGGAGGTTGGCTGGGGAGGCAAGGGGTGGAGGGGACAGGCTGGGTTAAGTTAAGTTAGAATCATTTGTTGAATTTTGTTTTTAGTATTTGTTCCTCATCAGTTTTGTGTCACCTTTCTCTCTAAGTGTAGCGTGTTGGCCACAAGGCAAGTTAAGGAAGGTGGATGTAGAGGAAAGGCAGGAATGAGTTGTTATCCTACTCAATCACATTAAGTTTGTATAAGTTTTATTAATGCACTATTCTTTTGCAGCCGTTTGCTCAACTGCAATGTACCGCTTCTTCAAATACATCGAGAACCGGGATGTAGCCAAGCAGGTGCTAAAGGAGCGGGGACTCAAGAAGATCCGGTTGGGCATTGAAGGCTACCCAACCTACAAGGAGAAGATCAAGAAGAGACCAGGTGGGACTTTCTCCATACTAATATTCATACTTAACTCTCAACTTTAGAGTGATGTGTAGAGTCATCCTAAAAAACTAGATATACTTATTATCATTATCATTAATATTGGATAGGAAACAATGGCTTATTTGTTCATTGCTTTACTTTTTATTGATTGGTTTATTTATTTATTTGATTATTTATCATTTTTGTATCTGTTTACTATTTTTTGTATCAGGTGGACGGGCAGAAGTGATTTACAACTACGTCCAGAGGCCCTTCATCAGAATGTCTTGGGAGAAGGAAGAAGCCAAGAGTAGACATGTGGATTTTCAGGTAAGTATTTCTAAGTGTTAATGTGTGTGGATGTTGTGATGTGTGGGTTGTACGAGCATCAAGCTGTGTGTTGTGTTGTGAGACTAATAGTGTATGTATGTGTGTTAGGGTGCTGATGTGTTTGTCTAGAACTGTGATTATGAGTGATGACAAGAGCTGTGTTGAGTTGTAATGACTGCACAAGTATGGTTGAAGAGTTTCTTGAATCAGTGAGCAGTAAGACACTTTGGTAGTAAAACATTGGGTACAGCCATTAAGTAACCCACACCAGGCAAGGAGATGGAGGTTATTTTATTAAGGCTTTTCATAGTGTTTAAATTACATACATATTTCAAGAATCTCAAACAGCAAGAGGATATGTATCATGTGGCATTAAATAGAGGATACTAACTGATCTTTATTTACACAAAAAACAACATGTGTTAATGTAAAACAAACCTCCACAGTGTGTCAAGAGCAAATCCGTGACTGACCTTGCCGAAGCAACAGCTGACCCTGCTCTTGATCGTGTGGTGACCTTAGATCCACCACCTATGGGTCAGGAAGTGCAACCAGAACCCCCATTGCCCTTGGAGGGGGCTGTGGGAGGGGCTGAAGTAGGACACCAAGATGAAGGGGCTGTAGGGGCTGTAGGAGGACACCACAATCCTACAGTGCCTCCTGCAAGTGATTCCTATCCTGAGGTGAATGGAAGGAAGGTTCATACCTGTTGATCAGTAATACTTATGTAGAGTTTTAGTTGAGGTGAGAATCAGATCCATAAGCTAAAACAATTAATAAGAGACATTCATGGAAATAGTTAGTCAGGGTTTTAACATTAGTGTTGCTATTAATGAATAAATAATAAAGTGTAAACAAAAACAGAGTAAGTTGTGAATTTCATGTGGAAGACAACTCTATAAATGAATCAAAGAATAACATGAAAAAATACCACTAATTGTAAAGTTTAACCACAAACTAATACAAGCCAAATTCTTCCCCAGTATATCAAGAGCAAATCTGACCATCCTTGAAAACAAATAAATAACCTTGACGGCCTCGGCAGGTTGGCGGCCGCGGGGAGGCAACCTGAGGAGCAGTGATGGGGTCTGTCTTGAGTGCTGCTGCCGCTGCTGCCACCACAGCCACCGCACCTCTTGGTCATAGGCCTTGGCCGAGCCTCGCATCCTTTGGTGCTTCCTCTCCTGCTACTTCACCCCAGTCCATTTGTCTTCCTTCCCCATCTTTTTATCACCCTCCTTCACCTATTCCATCTTCTTCCCCATCATCTTGTCTCTCTACTACTTCTCGTTCCTGTTATTCTCCTCCTCCTCCTTCTCCTCCATCTTACTCTGCTTCTTTATCTCATTCATTACCTTCTCTCTCTAGTCCTTCCTTTCCCTCTCCTCCGCCTCCTCCCTTGTCCTCTCCTGCCAGTGACACCTCCCCCCTCCTTGGTCCTGCCTCCAGTCCTGTGCTGTGTTCTCTTTGCCACAGTCTGCTCACACAACTCACTGCACTCAAGGACAGAGTATTTCACCGCCCCTACCACCGACTATAAATCACCTATCAACCATAACAATGGCTGTGGGCAGGTCTTGTTATGTGTTTGTGAATGCCCATCCATGCAAACTTTTACACTGCATCTGATGGGATTTTCTGAGTTCCCAATGATGCTTTCACAAGAGGCTCTGTTTTGGGGAAGTCCTGCTTTGATAATAGAAACTTGGAAAGTCCTTCACTCCTGATGGACAGGTGTGAGTGGCAGCTGTGGACTCCAAACTCCTGTTTTTTTGGGAGACTCTGCTTCTCCTTGCCACCAATAGTCAAGTGAGAAGCCATTGCCTTATAAAGTGTTATTTGCTGTTATGATTATAAATGGTTTGGTGCTTCTTTGAAACTGTATGAGTGACAACTTTGCCATTTTACAATAAGGTTTGGCCAAGTGCATTTGGCTATGGCGTGTTGCACCTTGTTGAGTCTCCTTTGTGGTCTAGAGGTGGACTGTAGTTAGTGATAGAGAATGGCCAATTATTAAAGTTTGGTGATACTAAGAACACTTTTACACGATATCACAAACAGAAAGACAGAGGGTAGGCGTCCTTTTTTATTTAGTGTTTTCACAAGCAACTATTTAAGTTAGTTTCTGTACATACATTAACTCATAGTATATTATTTATATACTGGTATGAGTGAAAGAGAGAGAGAGAGAGAGATATCATGTTTTTGTGTGAATGGTTGATTACTGATAATGGTTTACTAACCATGTTATTTTGGCTGTGGTTTACTAGTATCTGGTAACATAAGGTGGATTTCATTAGCTATGTTCACAAGGCAGCTTGTAATGTCATCTTTCAAACTACCAACCTTGTTCGTTCTTGTGTTTTTGTTTTGATGATGTCCATAACATGTGTGAGGAGTGGAAGGTGATGCTTAACCTGCTGCACGAGGGTTTGTTCTCACTGTTATGGTTGTTTCAAAACTGATCTTTTATTGGGTGACCTGGAGCTGTTGTAAAGGAACAATTAACATGATAAAAGTGACTGGTATTGCCAAACCAGTCCAAGAGGTTGTTTGTATGTGAGCCAAGCACCACCACCTCAAGTGTGTGAGGGATGTGTGACTTGTGGCAGCTGCCTTGCCCCTGATGCATTGTGATGGCTGTCTGTTGTTACTTTTGAAACTGTCCAAATCTTAGGTTGGTGAGGAGATGAAGTGGTGGAGGTGGTGGTGGTGGGGCTGCTGGGGTGGAGACAAAACAGTAGGTGTATAAAATGACTCGGCAAGCTTTATATATATATATATATATATATATATATATATATATATATATATATATATATATATATATATATATATATATATATATATGTATATATATATATATATATATATATATATATATATGATGCATCTCCTTGAAAATCTTGTTAGTATAACATTTGAAGTCCAGTTTGTCCATAGTGAGCAAAAACACATTTTTAACAGAAGAAAGAACTATTTTTTTTCCATAAGTTATCATGCAGTTTTCCATGAAACACTTACATAAATAGGAAGATAAATGTCCAGGGGATCATAATGTTAAGATTTTCACAAAAACCTTAGGACAGTTTTCACCCTTGATGGAAAGTATTAATCAGGATATTTATTGTACTTTATATTTGTAATTTTTTAGATGCTCTCGTATCCATTATTTTAGTTTTATGACCGATTTTGAGTTTTATAATTGTCTTTTCATTACGTATATCCCTATTCAAAGAATAACGTGTATAATAATTTATTTTCTTGTGTTGCATTGGAGATAAGTGTCAGGAAAATGTTCTGCTTGGAAATGGATATATTTATGCGAGGTTGTCAAATTGTGGTTGACTCAGGTCCTAAGCTGATGAAGGATTTGTATTGGGTTGTGATGCAAGGGCTGTTACACCCTCGTTATACACACCCCATCATGCTGAACTACCATGGTACGCACGCACACACACACACACACGCACACACACACACACACACACACACACACACACACACACACACACACACACACACACACACACACACACACACACACACACACACACACACACACACACACACACACGCACGCACACTCTTTTTGTGGTTCAGTGGTTGACGTCCCTCCCTTCCACCACACACACACACACACACACACACGCGCGCACACTCTTTTTGTGGTTCAGTGGTTGACGTCCCTCCCTTCCACCCATCCTATAAAGCATGGGTTCAGACCCTGCTCAGGTTGCCAAGGATTTTTCACTGACAGAGTGCAGTTACTGTCCCCCTTGAGCAAGGGGATCTTGTTAAGTGGTGTGTGAGAGGTCTCATCCTTACCCATACATCCGTCTGTATGAGCTCTGTGCTCTTTCTGGGAGGAAAATGGCTGACAATCACGAGTCCAGCGTGTAATCCTCCAGACTATGGTGAATTAAACACGCACATACACACACATTACCACATCTACACAATACATGACTAGGGTAAATTTGGGTATTTTTGGATGTTGACAGAAGCAGCCAAGTGACAGCAACAGTAGCAGTAGGTACACTGAAACACACCACCTATATACCCATGATGTCATCTACACCCTCCTTCTTTGTTCTAAACCTCATTCACATTTTGTAATACTCAGCAGTACTTGAACATTCTAAAACTTACTTTTGTGCACTGACAGTAGGCTACTCCATTCCTTTTGTGAGTACCACAAACTTTACTATGCCTCTGAATACCTGAATTAAAGTGCTCTCGTTTACATCCAATGAACACCCAGTCACACTATGCATACTATTAGCACATCCCATCCACACTGTGCCACCTCCCACTAGCAGTGTAGGATTAAAATACCCTGTGGCCCTTAGACACTAAGAATTTGGGGCCTTTAAGCTTGAGGCCTTTGGCAGCCATTCCTCTTTGTTTTGTAATTAACATTTCTAGTTATAATAATGGCTTGTGGTTGCTGCCCTCACCTCATATTCCAAGGCACCTACTGGGTGTGCCTCGAGCAATTTGAGTCCTGGCCGCCAGCACTCCACACCACCTGAGTCACACTCCATAGCCTCTCCTCGCAGTCTGGTGTTAAATTCTTGGGTGATGAAAACTTGTTAAGTGGGATAGTGTTTTTGTATATTGGTGGAGTATGTAGTCTCCCTCGTATTGTATAACGTGTTCGGCCTATTCTTATACTTTGCTTTGTGGGAGTGGCAGTCATGGGCATTTTTTTATTGTCCCAGCTCATAGCCAGTCTCCTTGTATATAAACAGTAATAATTAATAAAAACCAGATTAATACAATCCACCATCATTATGAGAACCTCCCGTCTTGTTTGGTCTTCAAGGTCATAAGAAGTGATCACACCTTTACATGGAGAAAATACTTACACCATCTGTAATGATTTGTTTGTTTCTCAGAATGGTGTTGTTATCCCTGCCGTCCTTGCAAGGATATGTAACAATACTTGCTATGGATGGATGAGCGTAGTGTTGCTGAGCAATTCCATTGAAGAATATACGAAGACGGAGATGGAAAAAGTGGGTGTCTGCGAGACTGTACTCAAGTAAGTAACAGGGGCGACAGCAGACACATGTGGCATTTTTATGATTTTAATAAATCGTGCTCAAAACCATGGGTCGTCGTACAGAACCTGTGTCACGAAACAAACTGCACATGAAACAAAGTGCTTACTTGGCCCTTGTGCGCAGTGCGCACTGCACATGCGCAGCCCGGGAGCAGACGTCACGAGTCACGACTCACGACGCCCGTGCTACGTCGTACATCCGAGAGAAGCACTTATTTCAGCGATATGGACAAGGTAAGGTTGTTTAATGCTCGTGATGACGAGTTATTTCTATTTCTAAGTTGTTTATGTGCTGTAGGAAATAGTATGGCTGTTGGAAAGTAAGTCATTAGTAAGTAATAGACGTTTATATAAACCTCAACGATACCGCGAAGATAGAACGATGTAAGCCCATGTGATTGTTATTATGGCATATTTAGATGATGTTTCTCTGTAAATCGATAGGAAATCAAGTGCTTAATTAATATATCTTGCTGCTGCATGGCCAGTAACACGAGTAAATCATGCTGAATTGAATGAAATTGTGGCCTTCAATGCACAATATATCAGCTATAGCTGAAACAGTGCCGCACGTCACCTGCTCCTGGACCGCACATGTGCATAATAAGACCCACCAAACTTTTGACAAAAGCATTTTATTTCAGGTCCAGTTTGTTTCGTGACACCGGTACAAAAATAGGTATCTTAGATTCTACCGGTTTCGCTCACCAGCACAGTCAACACACCAACAGTCCAACACAAGTACAGTATGTAAACAAATCAGTCAGCAACATAAGTTAACTACCAAGTACCACTACGAACGAAAGCCTATATATTGTCAGGTCATGTCAGGTGTTGGTCGGGAAGCTTGGCCTTTGTATCGGCGCTTTCCTGATGTAAGTCCTTTTTTTTTTCTTCTGCTCTTTTTCAGTCCAACAAGTTTGTTCCGCTTCCTTTTCAGTTCCTTGTTCAGTTCTTTGAAATCTTAAGTTGTTGTTCTCTCTTCATCCACATCTCATGCACGATTTTCTTGTTTTCTTCTATATGTTTTTCACTGAATAGTAATTGTCCGATTATTTTTTCCTCTTCTTGAATGTAAGGTCTTTGCAATATTATTGTTTTGTTTCTGATGTCAGAGTATACTGTACACCACAACAAAAAATTATTTAAACCCTCCCATCCCCAGTCACACATAATGCATTTTGTGTTTCCATTTGTATGTCTGTTTGTCATTAAGTTTAAGGTTGTTCGTTCTGGCCCTGTAAAGTGTTTGAGATGATGGTCTATTATCATAAAACTTTTCTTCCTGAATCTTTGTTTTCCATTTTTTGTAAATACTTAAGCTTGATTTTCCTGCTACTTCTTCCTGCCATGATTTATTGTCCCAGTCATTAATTTTGTCCTTTAATTTTTGTTTTGTCAATTCTTTTAATTTTGAATGATTTATATTAATTTTCTTCATAAATTCCTTTATAGTCTCTATCCAATAGTCTTTCTTATTAATTGCCCTCAATTCCATTATTTGTCTCATTAGATCATTGTTTTGGTTTCCTTCTACATAGTTAAGGTAATTTAGTTGATTTTGTCTTATTCTTGTTTACATGTTGCTGGAGCCTATCTCACCTCTGTGTTGGGACCTGTGCATATTTTGGTGCTCCTAAAATTGCTCTATAAACTGAATTTGCTATTCTTTGGAGGTGTTGAATTTCTTGTTTAATGTAGGCCAGTATACTTGAGGTATATAAAACTGATGGTAAAACAATGCTCTTCCAATATGTTTTTCCAATTAATATCTTGTTGCAGCTTTGTGCTATCACTGGATAGGTTAAATTTGCAAACTTTTTTGCCTTCTTAATAACTTTACCTTTTTGTGCTTTAAAACAATTCCTTTGGTCTGTTATAATAACTCCCAAATAATTAATATATTTTTAACTTTGATGTTTTTGATTTCTCCTGGCTTATCTTTCTCGTTAAAAATTAACATATAACTTTTGTCTTTGTTTATACTTAGACCTGTGTTGTGGCTTAATAATATTAATGCATCTATCATCCTTTCCTTTTCTTCTTTTGACTGAGTTAGTAATAGACCATCATCCGTAAAGAACAAGGCACTTAGCTTAATATGTTCATCTTTGTAACCTCCTGCTTCTTCTAGTCTGTCTATTATTGTATAGGTAAGTAATTTGAACAAGGTAGTGGAGGCGGTGCAGCCTTGTCTTATACCACTGCTAATTGTCATCTCAATGTCGTGGTCTTTGTGTAGTACTATCTTAGTGGTGTCTCCTGTATATATGTCTGTTATAATATTAATTAGTTTTGGGTGTACTTTATTGTCCATCAGTACTCTTATTAGATTATCTCTCTTTACTGAATCAAATGCTTTTGAAAAATCCACTGGTGTCACATATAATGTCTTTTTGTCCTTGAAAGATTTGTCAATACAGTATTTCAATATCATTAAATTATTTTCTATTCTTCCTTTCTCGGTGAATCCACTCTGATTTTCCTTCATTACTTTGTTACTTATAATATGTTTTTCTATTGGATTTTTCACTGTCACTACCACTGACATAAACAGTTTATATGAAACATTTGTCATTGCTATTGGTCTTAACTCTGTCACCTTAGGTTTGTTTTTCTTAGGCACCATCACTGTCCTTGATTCTTTTCACGACACAGGAACTCTCCCCTCTTCTATCACCTTATTAAAACATTTTGCTAGTAACTGAATTTTTCATTATTTTGTAAAGTTTTATAAAGTTCTGCTTTCATCCCATCTGGACCTGCTGCTTTCTTTTCTTTTAGTTTTCTTAAGTTTTCTTTCATTTCATCTTTTTCCAATATAGATATCTTGTATTAATAATTATGTGCTTCCAACGCATACCATTGACAGTCTCTAAATAGCCCGTGTGTCCCCTAAATGGGGACATAATAGACAACCAAACACGTGCTTCACCTCAGATTCTGGCAATACTTGTGCGTGATGTAGGTGAATGATCGAGTGCCTAACTAAAATAACGAGTATACAAAAGGGTTGTCTATCACTACAGAGGAACATTCCCTCTTCCTCCGACGCCTTCAAACACTGTGTGAACTCACTGAACTGTGAACATCCTCATTGTCAATAATAATGACGCTTGGAACACACTCCTCCGCCGTGGGAGGAGGAAGGATTCGTTTAATTAGTAGGCTGTTAACCAATCGTCATGTGGAAGACGGGTTTGAGGTGTATCTGAGTAATAATCTGATAATCATCTCACTACCACCTTGTAGTTATGTACATAACTACAAGGTGGTAGTGAGATGATTGTCAGATTATTACTCAGATATTATTTTCCCAGCCATTAAAAAAAAAGAATTATACTTATTTTGCGTTACACATAAGTAACATTTAAAAGAAAAGGAATTATTGCGTCAGATCATGCATCAAATGTTAGTCATAGAAATCTTTATTATCAAACCACAAATAAGTTGCGTAATAATATAAATTACGTAATAACATTTCTTATATACAATGTTGAGCTAGATTACTTTGTATTTTATCAAAACCTAGTTATTTGTGTTGTTTTGTATTCATAAGTAGTATCTATTAAGTAAATAATAAATAAATAGATAAATGTAATATAGGCCCGTAGTGCAAGGTTGGTCAGCTGGGTGAGGTAAACACTGCAGCCATTGTTGTCACCTGGACCTTTAAACTCTCCTGGACAGTGTCACGAAACTGTTGAGCCTCACCATTGATCACTTCCGGAGAGATGGCAGATCAAGACATCTTGACCACCCTAAAACTCCTCATAATTGGTGAGAGTGGAGTTGGAAAATCCAGGTGAGTGTGTGGGTTGGTTGGTGAGTGTTGTGTGGGTGTGCGTCGTGGGCGTGAGGATGTACATCATGATGCCATCACGGAACTGTGTTTTGTCGTCATGTGATTTAAGTGTGTGTTTCATGAATTATGTGATGACGGACATGAAATGTCATGGAATCATACAAATGATAACGACAAATTAATATACTTAGTTTATTTTTATGGAACAACGTACCCATGCACTATGTGCTGGTCACCCACAGTTGAAACTCTTATTCTATCATTAAGTTCCATTAACACAGTATTGACACAAGAGCTGAGGCACCAACAAACTTGCTGAAAGTTACATTGTCACTCATTCGTTCATGATGACTTGTATAAAACACACATCAGACCTTTTCTGGAATATTCTTCATGTCTGTGATGCGCTGGCTTGATGACTATAATATCAAGTAGTTGGTACAAAGGAGACGGACAAAATGTATTGGTGAACTAAATAATAATGTTTACCACTCTATACACTCTATGGTTTAACTTGTACTCAATGATAGTACACTTAATGAATGCTGGCCTTGTTCATTATAAAGGTCACTCCGGTCAATTTACAGTTCAAAATCAATTTTTACCTCTGCACAAACATTTATAACCAGCTAAAATATAATTTTTATAACAATCAAATTGATAATAAATGAATATCACTCCTAACTCCATCGCTAATGTCTTCCCATTATCATTTGGGTATTATTGCAGTTTCAACCAATACACCGCACGTAACTCTAAACTATCTCAGGATCTAGATGGTACTGTTAGGAACATTTCTAGCCCCATATTACACTCGGAAATTAATAATAAGATCGGGACAGTTAAAATAGTGTCGGAGCAGTTAGGTTAGATTAGGTTAGGTCCAAGGGGAACACAGCCCCTTGATCAGGATAGATTTCTGGTTGTGTTTGAATAGTGTCCTAGCAGGGGTGGGGGTGTGTTAGGTTAGGTTAGAGTTAGGGATTTATTTATTTATTTTTCTTTTTTTTAGTATTGCTTAATTAATTGTTTTTCTGAATTTGTTGTGATTTCAGATTTCAGAGTATGGATAGGGATGACAGGTTAGGTTAGGTTAGAATAGTGTCAGAGTAGGGTGATCCAGGGGGGGTGCAGCCCCCCTTTTAGTATAGGCTTCCAACAGTGTAATATGGGGCTAGAAATGCTCCTAACAGTGTCATCTAGACCCACAGTTTATAGTTACGTGCGGTATATTGGTTGAAACTGCAAGTTTACCAAGGTAATTCTAGATATACTAGGACCAGTTCATTGCAGTGAACTGTTTATATTGGGTCCATCAGTTGGCTGGTTTAAGCTATTTCAAACTCATTCTAAACTTGCTGTAAGCATAGAATTATCTTTCAAAGATGTGATCCTCTTTGGAATTAATTGAAACAGAATCTTTGGTATCACTAAGTGTGTATTGCACAATGCTGGGCTTGTCTTTATTTCCATGTGATAGATATTAATCATTGTTATGTGTGGGCTGCATATGGTGTACTATCCATACAGTTGTTGTGCAAGTGTTATATAATAATAGTGCCACTATGTCTGCCACACAAGCAGCTGCGGGATTACCACAGTTCTTACCATCCATTGTCTGTTAAATGTTGTATTGGAATATTGAGAACCAACGAGGTAAGTCAACCTGGCAGGCAAATAAATGCAAAGTCATCATACATTTGTCATAAGTTACATCGCTTAAACTATTATATTTTGATGTTGTTTTTGATGTGTAAGCCTTTACTGTGTTTCAGTGTAACTTGTACATATGTGGTGCATATAATCAGATGTGATTTCGGAAAGTTATCAAATTTATACTTAGCTAAAGGTAATTTAGTTCTTGATGTCATTGATATTTTATAATTTTTTGTTCTTATGTGCATATGAGGCTGTAAGAATTTTTATTTTCTAAGTCTTTAAGGCTCTACATTATTGATAGTTACTTGCTTGACAGAGCATATGAATAGATATGAATGAAAAAGTTAGAGGTGTGGTTGTCAAAGGGATTGGAAGATATATTGATGACACTCACTGGTTCCTGCAGCCAAAATGTTTACCCCTGACCACCATCTTGCAGCCTGTTGTTGCGGTTTACTGATGACACATTTGACATCGAGCAGAGTGCAACCATTGGCGTCGACTTCAAGGTTAAAACAATCACAGTTGATGGCAGCACAGTCAAACTTGCCATATGGGTGAGTTGTGTTTGGATTTGTTTGCACTTAATGCTTACTTCAAAATGTGTAGCAAGATGCATCAGGAAACATAAAACAAGTTAAACCCATTACTGTTTTCTAAAGTTTGTTAGAAATCTTATCACCTGTCATTTGCAATAATTGTAGCTAAATGAAGTGGTATATAGTTTATTGAAAAAACTTTTATTAATGTATAAGGAGTTTTTGACACATCAAAAAAAGATGTTGAATATTGATACAGTATATACGTATATGAAAAAAATAAGAGTGAGTGGTCTGTGAGACTTCTCTTTATACTTTCCTATGAAAAGACAAGGCCCAGAAGTGAGAGCAGAGTAATGTCTCCACAAACCCTGAAGATTGGATCTCAGAATGTGCGTGGATGTTGCTTGAGGGTTAAAGGGATGTGATTGGCAGAATGCTTATTCATGATGTACTGCAGGGCCGGGACTAAACTTACAATGGGCCTACTCTACCCACAGTCTTGGGCAGCCCTCACAGGGGCGTAACTAGGTGGGTGGGTGGCGAACAAAGTGATCCCTTGCACCTGGGGGGGTCTGCAAAATTTTGATATGAACTTTTTTGTAAATTTAGAAGCCTATAGAAAGACCACAAAATACATTTTAAACCCAGTATTCTATCCAGGAGGATCACACACTATCATTAATTATATTTGTTGTGAGGTGAATATTAAGATTCAGGAACATATATGTGAGGCAGCTGACCCTTTGTGATATGAGCCCAGAGCTTGTCAAACTCTACTGATTTCTCTATATGCATATTTGCTCTATGGGACTAATAATTACGCAGTAAAATGAAACCATATCTTTTTTCCATAACATGATTTTCTTCCTCATTTTCTCGAAACCTATTAGAGATATTGGAAATATCATTGAAGCATCTGATTGACCTAATTAAAGTCTACAACTGCCATTATGAATATTTGTTCTATGAATAATAATTACGCAGTAAAATAAAACCGTATCTTTTTTTCCAAAACAGGACTTTCTTCCTCCTTTTCCTTAAAGCTATTAGAGATATTGGAAATATCATTGCAGCATCTGATAGACCTAATAAAACTATACAACTGTCATTACGAATATTTGTTCTATGACTAATAATTATGCAGTAAAATTAAACTTTTTTTTCCAAAACATGACTTTCTTCCTAATTTTCTCGAAAGCTATTAGAGATATTGGAAATATTATAGTAGCATCTCATAGACCTAATTAAACTCTACAACTGTCATTATAATTATTTGTTCTAAGACTAATAATT
Source organism: Cancer borealis (assembly GCA_036785275.1). NCBI lineage: Eukaryota > Metazoa > Arthropoda > Malacostraca > Decapoda > Cancridae > Cancer > Cancer borealis. Next base: position 23,110 of record JAXIVD010002953.1, read on the forward strand.
AGGCAGTAAAATTAAACCATATCTTTTTTCCAAAACATGACTTTCCTCCTCATTTTCTGGAAAGCAATTAGAGATATTGGAAATATCATTGCAGCATTTGATATAACTAATTAAACTCTACAACTGTTATAATGAATATTTGTTCTATAACTAATAATTACGCAGTAAAATTAAACCGTATCTTTTTTCCAAAACATAAATTTCCACCTCATTTTCTCGAAAGCTATTAGAGATATTGGAAATATCATTGCAGTATCTGATAGACCTAATTGAATTCTACAACTGTCATTATGAATATTTGTTCTATGACTAATAATTACGCAGTAAAATTAAACCATGTCTTTTTAAAAACATAACTTTCCTCCTCATTTTTCCCAAAGTTATTAGAGATATTTGAAATATCATTGCAGCATCTGATAGACCTAATTAAACTCTACAACTGTCATATTGAATATTTGTTCTATGACTAATAATTATACAGTAAAATTAAACCATATCTTTTTTCCAAAACATGACTTTCCTCATTTTCTCGAAAGCTATTAGAGATATAGAAAATATTATTACAACATCTGATAGACCTAATTAAACTATACAACTATTATTATGAATGTCTGTTCTATGACTAATAATTACGCAGTAAAATTAAACTGTACTTTTTCCAAAACATAAATTTCCTCCTCATTTTTTCCATAGCTATTAGAGATATTGGAAATATCATTGCAGCATCCGATAGACCTAATTAAACTCTACGACTGTCATTATAAATATTTGTTCTAAGACTGATAACTACACAGTAAAATTAAACCATATCTTTTTTCAAAGAAATACATTTCCTCCTCATTTTCTTGAAAGCTATTAGAGATATTGGAAATATCATTGCAGCATCTGATAGACCTAATTAAACTCTACAACTGTCATTATGAATATTTGTTCTATGACTAATAATTATGCAATAAAATTAAACCGTATTTTTTTTCCAAAAAAATAAATTTCCTCCTCATTTTCTCAAAAGCTATTAGAGATATTGAAAATATCATTGCAGCATCTGATAGACCTAATTAAACTCTACAACTGTCATTTTGAATATTTGTTTTATGACTAATAATTACACAGTAAAATTAAACCATATCTTTTTTACAAAGAAACACATTTCCTCCTCATTTTTTCAAAAGCTATTAGAGATATTGGAAATATCATTGTAGCATCTGATAGACCTAATTAAACTCTACAACTGTCATTTTGAATATTTGTTCTATGACTAATAATTATGCAGTAAAATTAAACCGTATCTTTTTTCGAAAACATAAATTTCCTCCTCATTTTATCCAAAGCTATTAGAGATATTGGAAATATCATTACATTATCTGATAGACCAAATTAAACTCTACAACTGTCATTTTGAATATTTGTTCTAAGATTAATAATTATGCAGTAAAATTAAACCATATCTTTTTTCCAAAACATGAATTTCCTCATTTTCTCGAAGGTATTAGAGATGTAGAAAATATTATTACAGCATCTGATAGACCTAATTAAACTATACAACTATTATTATGAATATTTGTTCTATGACTAATAATTACGCGGTAAAATTAAACCGTATTTTTTCCAAACATAAATTTCCTCCTAATTTTTTCCAAAGCTATTAGAGATATTAGAAATATCATTGCAGCATGTGATAGACCTAATTAAACTACAACTGTCACCATGAATATCTGTTCTATGACTAACAATTACGCAGTAAAATTAAACCGTATCTTTTTTTCCAAAACATAACTTTCCTCCTCATTTTATCGAAAGCTATTAGATATATTGGAAATATCATTGCAGCATCTGATAGACCTAATTAAACTCTACAACTGTTATAATGAATATTTTTTCTAAGAATAATAATTACGCAATAAAATTAAACCATATCTTTTTTCCAAAACATACATTTCCTCCTCATTTTTTCCAAAGCTATTAGAGATATTAGAAATATCATTGCAGCATCTGATAGACTTAATTAAACTCTACAACTGTCATTTTGAATATTTGTTTTATGACTAATAATTACATAGTAAAATTAAACCATATCATTTTTCAAAGAAATACATTTCCTCCTTATTTTCTCAAAAGCTATTAGAGATATTGGAAATATCATTGCAGCATCTGATAGACCTAATTAAACTCTACAACTGTCATTTTGAATATTTGTTCTATGACTAATGATTATGCAGTAAAATTAAACCGTATCTTTTTTTTCCAAAAAATACATTTCCTCCTCATTTTCTTTAAAGTTATTAGAGATATTGGAAATATCATTGCAGCATCTGATAGACCTAATTAAACTCTATAACTGTTATAATGAATATTTGTTCTAAGACTAATAATTACGCAGTAAAATTAAACCGTATCTTTTTTCCAAAACATAACTTTCCTCCTCATTTTCTCGAAAGCTATTAGAGATATTGGAAATATCACTGCAGTATCTGATAGACCTAATTAAACTCTACAACTGTCAGTATGAATATTTGTTCTATGACTAATGGTTATGCAGTAAAATTAAACCGTATCTTTTTTCCAAAAAATACATTTCCTCCTCATTTTCTCAAACGCTATTAGAGATATTGGAAATATCATTGCAGCATCTGATAAACCTAATTAAACTCTACAACTTTCATTTTGAATATTTGTTTTATGACTAATAATTAAGCAGGAAAATTAAACCATATCTTTTTTCAAAGAAATACATTTCCTCCTCATTTTCTCGAAAGCTATTAGAGATATTGGAAATATCATTGCAGCATCTGATAGACCTAATTAAACTCTACAACTGTCATTTTAAATATTTGTTCTATGACTAATAATTATGCAGTAAAATTAAACCATATCTATTTTCCAAAACACGAATTTCCTAATTTTCTCGAAAGCTATTAGAGATATAGAAAATATTATTACAACATCTGATAGACCTAATTTAACTATACAACTATTATTATGAATGTCTGTTCTATGACTAATAATTACGCAGTAAAATTAAACTGTACTTTTTCCAAAACTTAAATTTCCTCCTCATTTTTTCCAAAGCTATTAGAGATATTGGAAATATCATTGCAGCATCTGATAGACCTAATTAAACTCTACAACTTTCATTTTGAATATTTGTTTTATGACTAATAATTACGCAGTAAAATTAAACCATATCTTTTTTCAAAGAAATACATTTCCTTTTTATTTTCTCGAAAGATATTAGAGATATTGGAAATATCATTGCAGCATCTGATAGACCTAATTAAACTCTACAACTTTCATTTTGAATATTTGTTTTATGACTAATAATTACGCAGTAAAATTAAACCATATCTTTTTTCAAAGAAATACATTTCCTTTTTATTTTCTCGAAAGATATTAGAGATATTGGAAATATCATTGTAGCATCTGATAGACCTAATTAAACTCTACAACTGTCATTATGAATATTTGTTCTATGACTAAAAATTATGCATTAAAATTAAACCGTATCTTTTTTCCAAAAAAATACATTTCCTCCTCATTTTCTCAAAAGCTATTAGAGATATTGGAAATATCATTGCAGTATCTGATAGACCTAATTGAACTCTACAACTGTCATTTTGAATATTTGTTTTATGACTAATAATTACGCAGTAAAATTAAACCATATCTTTTTTCAAAGAAATACATTTCCTCCTCATTTTTTCCAAAGCTATTAGAGATATTGGAAATATCATTGCAGCATCTGATAGACCTAATTAAACTCTACAACTGTCATTATAAATATATGTTCTAAGACTAATAATTAGGCAGTAAAATTAAACCGTATCTTTTTTCCAAAACATGACTTTCCTCTTAATTTTCTGTTAAGCGATTAGAGATATTGGATATATCATTGCAGCATCTAATAGACCTAATTAAACTCTACGACTGTCATTATAAATATTTGTTCTAAGACCAATAATTACACAGTAAAATGAAATCGTATCTTTTTTCCAAAACATAACTTTCCTCCTCGTTTTATTGAAAGCTATTAGAGATATTGGAAATATCATTGTAGCACTGATAGACTTAATAAAAGTCTACAACTGTCACTATGAATATTTGTTCTATGACTAATAATTATGCAGTGAAATTATACCGTATTTTGTTTTCCAAAACAACTTTCCTCCTCATTTTATCCAAAGCTATTAGAGATATTTGAAATATCATTGCAATATCTGATAGACCTAATTAAACTCTACAACTGTTATAATGAATATTTTTTCTAAGACTAATAATTACGCAGTAAAATTAAACCGTATCTTTTTTCCAAAACATACATTTCCTCCTCATTTTTTCCAAAGCTATTAGAGATATTGGAAATATCATTGCAGCATCTGATAGACCTAATTAACCTCTACAACTCTCATTTTGAATATTTGTTTTATGACTAATAATTACGTAGTAAAATTAAACCATATCTTTTCAAAGAAATACATTTCCTCCTCATTTTCTCAAAAGCTATTAGAGATATTGGAAATATCATTGCAGCATCTGATAGACCTAATTAAACTCTACAACTGTCATTTTGAATATTTGTTCTATGACTAATTATTATGCAGTAAAATTAAACCGTATCTTTTTTCCAAAAAATAAATTTCATCCTCATTTTCTTTAAAGTTATTAGAGATATTGGAAATATCATTGCAGCATCTGATAGACCTAATTAAACTTTATAACTGTTATAATGAATATTTGTTCTAAGACTAATAATTACACAGTAAAATTAAACCGTATTTTTTTTTCTTCAAAAACATACATTTCCTCATTTTCTCGAAAGCTATTAGAGATATATGAAATATCATTGTAGCATCTGATAAACCTAATTAAACTCTACAACTGTTATTGTTACTATCTGTTCTAAGACAAATAATTATGCAGTAATATTTATGAAGTGGCCTTGGTAAACCCTGGACCTCTGTTGTAGATGAGACCCACACCCTCATCCCCGTTTGTGTGACTGACCTGATGCACTGTGCTGAGTGGGTTGCACTTTTATTCTCTAGGAGGCTGGGGTGAAGTGAGAGGAGTGTGTGTGTATGTATGCATAGGAGTGTGTTGACACATGCATTATGGAGATGACAGCCTGGTATAATATATAGCTAAATAAAATTTCATATGCATAACACATCATCACATTATCTAGTTACTAATTTTTCTTTTAGGACATAACATGAACAAGAAATTAATAAGGCAGTCAAAAGAAGAACAGAAAAGCTACAACTTCTTAACTCTTCTGAACTCTTCTCTACCCTTTTTGTGAAGCTTCCTTTCTGTTTTCTTTCTTTATACTTTATCCTTGACCTATTTGTGTAAAGGGAAAAGAATAATGACCCAATTAGGAAAAGAAAACATGTTGAAAATAAAATGGTCGAAGATGCAGTACACAGAAACAATTAGAGAAGGAGGAAGGAGGAAAATGAAACACTGTAGCCTTAATGTTGTAAAACTTCAAAACACTCATCACACATCCTTCTCATCCTACAGGACACAGCAGGACAGGAGAGGTTTCGCACCCTGACCCCAAGTTACTACCGAGGGGCACAAGGTGTGATCTTGGTGTATGATGTGTCCAAGAGGAACACTTTCACCAAGTTGGACATGTGGCTCAATGAACTAGAAACGTATTCCACCCGCACAGACATTATCAAGATGCTGGTGGGAAACAAGATTGATAAGGTGAGACTCAGACAGACAAGCAATGAGAACAATGCAAATAGACAGACTGATAGACAGAAACGTACAGAGACTGATACACATAAATAAATACAGACAGTTATTACCAACATATAGAGACAAGCAAACAGTCATACTAGCATATAAAGAGAGAAGCAAACAAAGTCACACTCACACTCGGATAACAAGGCAAACAATATTTCAAACGTAGGCAACAAATTAATGCCAACAACAAACAAAAATGTAACTCACTCACTGCTTAACACATCCTGTCTATTATCTTACCTGCTCCAGAAAGTGTAAGGAAAAAAACTTATTACTCATCCCATTCTGAGTGTGACCTTACAGGAAACCCATTATAAGTGTGACCTCATTAAGTGTGACATTCCATTGACCTCCCAGAAACTTCATTAATAGTGACCTTTCACTGACCACCCAGTGACCCCATAATGAGTGTGATCTCCAAGTGACCCACATAAGGGTGTGATCTTCCAGTGATCCTTTTGAAAGTGTGACCTAACATTGACTTCTCAGTGACCCCATTAAGAGTGTGACCTTCCATTGACCTTCTTACATTGTTGCCTTTCCTTGACCTTGCAGGAGAAGATTGAGGTCAGCAGAGAAGATGGACTCAAATTTGCTCGCCGCCATGCTATGCTGTTCATTGAAGCCTCGGCTAAGACCAAGGATGGAGTGCAGTGTGCCTTTGAGGAACTAGTACAGAAGGTAAAGGCTTGGCTTGGCTGCAGGTTGGTTGACAGTCTCGGTTTTTTTGTGTGTAAATTCTGATGGGAAACCATGTAACTACTTTTCATAGAACAAGTCTTACTTCTTTCTCCCCAGTTACTCCTTTTATTGGCTCCCATAATGTACCCAATAGTCTTCTGCGCCACATTATTTTCACATAGAACCATGCTGCTTCTCCTCCCCTTTATTATCTTATACATGAAAAGGAAGCTGGCCAACTACTACAAAAAGTATAAATATATAAAAAGAACTTTAGTCACTTTCAGAAAGTACCATATCTTTTTCTGTATAAGACACTTTTTTCCAGAAAAACTGGTCTGAAAACCACTGAAGTTCAAAATTGTTATGCCTCCTTAGGCATACTGTAGCTTGTACAGAAAGGATTAGGAACTAATGCAATCAACCTCTAGATCTGACGCAGGACAGGGCAGGATTGGATTCTATATCTAGTTATGTATTTCATAGGAGTCTGTACATTGGGATGCAGATTCTTGTAATTTTAGCAGCAAAAAATTTTCAATCAATTGTTTACCCTTATTGTAAGTGACTATATAGAGTGTTGTGCATTGTCCTGCCCTGCTGCATTGCAAGGTGTGTCAGGCCTTACACTTTCTGACACTTGTTTTCTTTCTCTGCTTTGTGCAGTGGTATTATTGTAACCAATAAGAGTTTAACTAAGATGTGAAGATTGCTACTGTGTTAAAAAAAAAAAAACTTGAGTCTTGGGAAAACCAATCATGTCTACCATTAGTGAAGTGCAGTGCAGCAGCTATGAGGGTTAATGGTAAAGCAGGATGCATGAACAATATCACACTCGTCTACAACAAGTTCAAAGAGGTCACAAAAACTGTTGAGCCAACTGACACCGTCTGGGCAGATTTCATTGGGTATGAGAATGGTATCAGTATGAGTGTTGAGTTGGGTATCAGGGAACATTGGGAAAGGTTTCCCATCAAGGTCTTTGAGAGTAAGCATAGCGAGATATGTCAGGTCGTGTCAGGAAGGTTACCCTTCCCACCTGTCTTTGGAAACATTTTTGAAAGTGGAAAGTTTCTTCTGAGTATGGAGCAGGAATATGAAAGTATTTGTTCCATCGGTGAGGACCAAAGAGGCTGGATAAAGGAAGTTGATCAGTGGTGGTGGATGGGCGTGGGCAAGTGTGAGAGGAGGAAGGTAAGTACTACAATCTGGGATGAAGAAGAGGGAGAGGTCAGAGTAGAGGGTTGGTGAGTGGTTTTAAGTTTTGGTGATATATATGGTTCTATTGTGGTTATAATAGTAGAAACGGTTGATATTGGTGTTAGTGAAGCAGGTAAAAGAGGAGATAGAAAGCACAAGGGAGTTAACAAGTGGGCGGCTTGGGAAGTTTTCAGAGCCGAGGTCGGAAGTATTTCCTTGTTAAAGCCAGGGAAGTCTGGGAGATAAACTTTTTGAGATGTATTCCCCAATGCACCTGTTAATTTAGATTTTTCATAACTGGCCATGGTGAACCGAATGTATAACTGGTCTGCTCCTCATAACCCTCATGGGGAACAAGGACAATGTAAGATGGAGGGTACACTGTGCCCATGTCACCCTCATGATTAACTCATAGTTAGTCTCTCATCCACTCACACTTTAGGAAAAGAAAGGGATAATGGGTTGTAAGAAAGAATCAGATATAGATGAAATAGATGGATACTCATGTTTGTTTTGGTTTAGTTTGAGTACATATGCCAGTGTGATTTTGTGTTGTGCTTACAATGAATTATTATATTGGTTTTAACAAACTGAATATAGGTAATGGGTGAGATATCAACAACCAGAGATAGGTTAAACTCTCTCTCTCTCTCTCTCTCTCTCTCTCTCTCTCTCTCTCTCCTGTCTCAGTAGTTGACTGAGTGACGTTGTTCTTGCAGATTGTTCAGACGCCGGGTCTGTGGGAGACGGACCACCGACCTCAGGGAAGCTTCAGTGTTACCAACCAGGGGAGTGACACCAATGACTACTGTGGCTACTGTTCCGTGCTCTAAGGGCCGCCTGCAATCATCAGTAAGCTTGTTATTGTACCATTGGCTGTCCTGTGACAATAGGTGCATTATGTGTACTCAGCAGAGACACTGTTGTTGATTGGGACCTAATTATTTCTGCATTTTTAAAGAGAAAGTATGCAGCTTACAGATTCTATGGCTCTGAGGCTCATTTAATAGCTTTGCTTTGGGTCTCTAGTCCTTTGGGGGAAGGGGGAGTGAGGGCGGGGGGCGGGGGGCAGTGTTACTCTCAGTAGGCTTTTGTACACTTTATTTCAGCAACAGTTGATCAAGGTGCTCAGTACACTCATGAGCTGCACAACCATGTCGTTATTCTTATGGATCTAAATATATGAGGTTGCTGAGGGCCAGTGAATCCATGTATATCATCTATTTAAATGTATATATACTTTTGATGTCAGTCAGGCCACACATTTGACCAGGATGTACTGTTTTTTGAAAGGAGTGATAACTTAGGTACAGGATATTGCTATTTACTTGGGGTTTCATTGCCATTTTAGTTATTATGTTCAGTTTATAATTTTCAGTCGTGTCTTTGGTATATTTTCTGGCATTGTTTTGAGGCCTGAAACATTGCAACCTTCCTTAACTGTATCTGACCGACAATTGATCTTTTAGAAAAGTGGTAATGAGGTTTATGAGGAGTTTTGCAACATAACTTGGTGAATAAGGATTATTACCATATACTTGGTTTCCTACATAATATTATATCTTTGAAATATTTGTAATCACATGTCTCACTTGAGGCAACCATCAGTGACAGTGTGCTGCAAAGGCTGGTGTAGTCCTTTGATCTGATACACACACACACACACACACACACACACACACACACACACACACACACACACCACTACTGTGATTCAGTGAAATGCCTTACCTGGCATCTGGCAAGGCGTGGGTTTGAACCCTGCTTGGGTCAATGAGAATTTCTCACTGACAATGAGCGGTTACCGTCCCAAAGGGGATGGGTGTGTTTGATGTGCGAGATCTTTCTTACCCATAAATCTCTCAAGAAGCTCTGAGCTCCTTCTAGGAGGATCAGGGCTGACGATCACGAGCCCAGCGCATGATCCCTCATGAACATAAACACACACACTCGCATGCACACACACACACACACACACACACACACACACACACACACACACACACACACCAAAGCAAAAAGGAATTTGCTTGAATGACACAAAAAATTATATCTTTCCCTAGAGAAGTATAGATATTTGGAATGGACTGAAATAAGAGGTGATAATGGCAAAGAATGTGCAACTGAAGGAACATCTGGAAAAAATATTTGTAGATACGGAGACGGGACCACACGAGTGTCGCTCAAGCTAGTAAATAAAAGCAAACACACACACACACACACACAGTGACAGCATCATGCTGGCATAGGGGTCAGCATGTTCAGCAGGAGTTGGGGATTTATAATAGATTATTCAAAAGATATTTTTTATTATATGTTATTGATATATATTTATATAATTTTCAACAAAAAGTAAATATAAAATATAACAAATAAATACAATGTTTAGATCTTTTTACTTCAGCAGCAGATTGTATATTTAAGTTGTTACTCATGTTTATTTGTTGTAAGTTGGTGTACTTCTCTACTGGATGATATGCTTACACTTAATCAGTTTTTGTTCCCCACCACATAGTGATACAGCATAAGTGATCTTAATGAACGCAATAAGTGTACAGTTCAGGCCAGAATGTCCTCGTAAAGGTTCTGACAAGAAAGGTAGAGTGACTGCATTGATTAGTTCCCAACGTGGCACAACTGCAGTGACCTTAACCAAAGCTAATCCCACAGAGAAGGCAGAATGGAGGGTCACCATACTGTTGACCTTTCCTGACATCCATCTCAGAGAGAGAGAGAGAGAGAGAGAGAGAGAGAGAGAGAGAGAGAGAGAGAGAGAGAGAGAGAGAGAGAGAGATAGTGTGTGTGTGTGTGTGTGTGTGTGTGTGTGTGTGTGTGTGTGTGTGTGTGTGTGTGTGTGTGTGTGTGTGTGTGTGTGTGTGTGTGTGTGTGTGTGAAAGAGAGTGTGTGTGTGTGTGTGGGGCAGGATGAAGTGATGAAGGGTCCCCCCCAGGATAGAGTGTCCCTGGCAGAGGTGCACCTGCGTGAGATCCCTAGCTCACAGTAGCGGGCAGAGACAACACACTCCCCACTGCTCTTCCTCACTCCTTGACGCGCTGCCACACACCAGTATCGAGATACTGGTGTGTGGCACCATGTCAAGGAGTGATGGAGAGCGACGGGGAGTGTGTTGTCTCTGCCCGCTGTTGTGAGCTAGTGACTACCCACCTCCGCCCGGGCCACTCTATCCTGGGTGGACACTTCATCCTGCTACACCGGCACTACAGAAACACCATCTCAAGAACACAAGAAAAAAATGTATTTACTCTAGTATATTCATTTCAAAGTAGGAGAATCCTTTTTCTCTATCCATGTCAAGAACACAAGCAAAAAATGTATATACTCTAGTATATACATTTTTTTTGTGTTCTTGACATGTATAGAGAAAAAGGTTTATATGGATTCTCCTACTATGACTACTGGTACGTGCTCCCCACCACCATCACTACCACTATAATGACAGGATTAAAATGTTTGTAATTAATATCATTATTACTTGTTAAAGATGACCAATAGAGATGATTGAGGGGGCTGGGAGCTCCTCTGTATGCTTCTTCCTCATAAGAGACAAGGCATTGAGGGTAAGGGAAATTAAATCCTTTCATCTTATTAAGTACACCTGTCCCTCAAGGACAGTGAGACAGGAGTGACTCCTGTCCCCTCCTCATTCAATGCCTCTGCCTTGGGATTAGCTTGGTCAAGGTTACTGCTGCAGTGCCACATTGTCCAAAAGATTGAAAGGAATTGCTTCAAAGCAAGTGATGGTATTTTAATTACAGAAAAAACACTTCATACCGGGTCGTTTTGTCCGCCTCGTAAGCATTTCACTTTGTAATGTGCTTCCAACTCTACAGGCATGCTATTAACAATTACCAAAACATGTTATTTATTCAACAATTAAAGATTATGATGAATTTCAGTTTAGTGGTCACCACACTACACTAACACAGGAGGTCATCATACTCTCTGAGTGTCTGCTTATACTTCAATTCCATTTTCCAGCCATTATTTGAACCCGTATTTTTTTTTCAATACATGCTTTGTGCTGGTTCCACATGTGATGGATGGAACCGAGAAGGTTCATATTTTTGCCTTATGGGCGGTGAACATGACTTAAGATAAATTAGTACTTAAACAGGGCATAGCATGAGGTCTATGTTTGCTTAGTTTGAGGCCTAAAATCTGCCACTAGCACAGTTACAATTCAAAAATTAAAATCTGGATATCCTAATAAGAGGACCAAGCATATCCTCAAAGCCCTTTAGAAGAACTACAGTAAAAGTCCTATAATCTGAAGATCCCCATAATCCAAATATTGAATAATCCGGCCAAATTCAAAATAGTCAAATTTTATAGGCAAGTGTTCAAAATTCAAATGAGATGCTACAAGCAACCTAGCAGTAGGGAACGGAAGCAGGCGGAGAGGATGGAAGCTCTATATAGTCCATCATATTTAATGTATACACACCACCACCACATGATTTTTGGATTCTGTTTGTGATTCTGACCAACTAAACAAGGCTCCCGCACCTTCCAAAACTCGTGATGGCAAGTAACATGTGAAGAAGCAGTGTGTAACCAACTCTCTCAATAAGAATAAATCATAGTGATGCCGAGGGTTGAGTGAAGGAACGATTGACAAAATATACAAGTTTTCAACATTGGTGTCTTAATGATATCCAACATTGTCTCGGTAAAGGCAAAACTATAAAATTTTGTTGCAGGAGGCTGTTCTATGCTAGCATAGGACCAGAAAAATCAAGAAGCCTAAATTGGAAAAACTTGACAAGGCAGTGTACAAATGGTTAACAGGCATGTATTTATGCACTTTATAAAGGTAACCCCAAGTAATTGAAATCACCATCAGTTCTTCGCCTTTCAGATTACAGGACATTTACTGTACTTTAAGGACACTCTTGGTTCTGTTACAAGGACATCCAGAGCCTAATCTTCAAGGAGGAGCAGTGCATAATGGCAGATTGTAGGCCCTCAAAAAATGACATCATGATATGTCCCGTTTGCTTGCTAATTTCTCTTAGGGTTGCTTGCTTTAAGGTGAAAAAATGTCTTAAATTTTCATTCATCATGACCTACTCATCATGAGTGTAGTGGCCACTAAACTGAAATTGAGTATGTTCTTCAATTGTTAAACATTGAAAATGACTGCATGATAATTGTTAGTAGTGCTCATCATAAAGTTGAGTGTAAAACATTGAGATGTCAGCGAGGCAAACAAATCAACCCAATACTATAATGCTTTTTTCTGATGTTACTGTAGGTTAGATACTAAATATGCTGTACAGTGGATACTGTGAAAAAGACTCACTATTCACTGAAATGTGTTGAAATTAGAACTGGACTGAGGTAAGGTAGTGCCATTTTTCTTCTTTAAGTGCTTACATATGGCACTGCATTCAAGAGTAAGGCAGCCGATAGTTCAAAACATTTTAGTATAACTTCCATTTGCAGATGACCACTTAATATGAATGAACTGTGAGACAGAAATCAAATACTATTTCAATTTTGTAACAATAAAATTCAACAAAAGAATTGTGAGTTTATAAAAAATGACCAGTGTAGGAGCTTTATAAAATTATGTACAACTTTGTAATATTTCATGTATGATTAATACCTAATGGAAGACCCACTAAAAAGAGAGAGAGAGAGAGAGAGAGAGAGAGAGAGAGAGAGAGAGAGAGAGAGAGAGAGAGAGAGAGAGAGAGAGAGAGAGAGAGAGAGAGAGAGAGAGAGAGAGAGAGAGAGAGAGAATGTGGTAGACCCCTGTATGGTGTTACATCACTATACAAACAGAAAAGTTGCGCCGCAAAGAATAATCTCCATTTACAATCTGACAGTTAATGTTTCACGTCTTCAAGGGAATGATTGATGGGTGTCAACCTGTCCCTTGGTATGAACAAAAATTAAATCCCCTGTACACCACCTTGAAGTGGATGCATCCTTTGTGTGTATATTAGTGGAATGGTGTGAGTGTGTATTGTCATGTGTTGTAAAATATATCACGGAGTATGTGGTGGCAGGCATGTGTGGTGTGTCATGGATTGTGTGTGACTTCCTACTGTGCTCTCATATGGAAAATTCACACATACTTGGTGGAGAGGACATGCAATCTTTGATTGGTTGTTGTGGACAAGTTAAGTTGAGGTGGTGGTGATGGTGGTGGTGGTGGTGGTGAGGCAGTGTGTCACATGGGAGTCAAGACCTACATACACTTTGTTTTATAAATGCACAATGTTTTGAACCACTACAATAAAGAGATTAAAACAAAATGTATAATATGCATTCGTGGATCCTAAATTGAGTTCTTTATAAAAGAGGCTCTAGATGTTTCCACTGACTGCACAGGTGTATCTGACATCCTTTGTAACACTTGTACCTTGCCTGCTCAAGCTATAATAATCTAGGTAGAAACACTATATGATTTAAAAATAATAATAACTATTGATTCCTTAAATTATATCACACTAATATCTACTGAGAGACTGAGAAGAGAGTAACACTGAGTGCCACAAGAGGACAAAATCTACTAATATTCATCCTCGCCTGTGGCTTTCCATCACTCTGTCCATGTTTGTGCTGATTAAGGCAATGTCTTGTTCTGAACCTTGTTCCACATCATCTACAATTGTGATGGCATGCTGTTGTGAGGGTAACTCTTTTGCTGCAAGCTGTGTCATGTTATCCTTTCAACCACATCCAATACGAATCTGTCCTCATATCAACATGCTTTTTCACTAACATGACATGGCAATTCCAAAGACAAACTTCTGCTATTAGATTAATATTACTGTATTTGCTGATATGGCTTAGAATCCTATTCAAACTACTGATCTATAATCAATCTAAAGCACATCATTTTACAATCACAATATTATAGAATACATTAATTGCGAATCAATAGAAATTATTATGATTAAAAACTGAAGGATTTCAAATTATTATTTTTATGAAGCTTTATGAAATGGAATAGTCAGTTAACTAGCAGGGACCTCAAGTTAACCTGTCACCCAACAAAGAAAAGGATATTTGTGTGTGGGTTTGCATGGATGACAAAGTTTGGTCATGACTCAATCCAGCAAACGTTATAGTAGAGCTACAGTGAGAATCCCCATCAAACTTAAATCTACTCCTCATTTTGTTGAATAGGTAACTCTGTATGTACATCATTAAAAATAAATGGGTCCTATGATGCCCAATGCACATAATCACTTTGCCAGATCACGGAAATATGTTCTGTAAATTTATTTTTGTCATTTGACCAGTTGTAAACCACTCAGTTTAAATTGCGAGAAACAATCTTGAGAAAACTGAAATATCAGTGCATTAGAATGAGTTATGGTTTAGAATTTTTGACAAAAACAAATAACAAAACAGAAGTTTGGGAGGAACACTTTTGTATGGAGCACCACTCAGCTGATTATTCAACCAGTTGTTACAATCCTTCTGAACATTGCTCACATATACAGAAATATAAATTCAGAGATACAAATTTTTTTCCCTTTACTAGGAGTACCACAACACACACACACACTGCACCAAGTGTTGCCGTGGTGCTAACTAGTTTCTTGAAGAGCAAATTATCAGCCAGCCAGTACAAAAGTGGCAAAAAATTCATGTGCAAATTTATATATACATACATTTAATTCTGTTACTTATTTCTCCATAGAGTTCATAAGGTATAAATGAGGTGATAAATATCACAACCTTCCCTCGCCTGGCTCACCCAGCAACCATTGAGCAAGTTCTGAGAAAGCCTGTTGTTTATACTCCTAATTTTTCAACAGAGTTACTTCAATATCACAAGTGTTGTATAAAAACAACCCCACAAATTCACACAATACTATGATTTCCTATCAAAACTAGCAACATTTTATTACATCTATAACTATTGAAGTTCAAAATCTTTCTCATGATTGTCAAATAGTAGACTATATAACAACACGATCACATAGATATATACAAAAATATTATAAGGGATAAAATTTATTTAATTCTTGTCGCATGAGACCCAGTTCTGATTCCTCAAGCCACTCATAAAAAATACTTATAATAATATATGAAAAATGGTGACATATTGTAAACACATTTTACAGCTACCGGAGCCTGTCCAGATCTGACTACAAGGCACAGCACTACACCAGCCCTCGCTTCATGCTACTGCCTTGGTTCACTTCAAAGAGTGCAAATGCAACATGGAACTATTTTTCACACACACACACACACACACACACACACACACACACACACACACACACACACACACACACACACACACACACACACACACACACAGCACTCACAGAAAAAACAACTACCAATCCTATGCAGGAGATGCATCAAACTGGGCTCAGCTGTAAACCTTTACAATGTATGGGTTGAAGAAATAAGTGAAAGGGAATCATAAACAGGCAGATACGTACCTCTCCATCAAGTGAGTGGCTGACACTGGTGGCAATTGTCCATCAGTAAAGGTTGATAACGTTCCACCTGGATTGTTGTGTGGAAGATCTGATGTCTTGACCTGATGACTCGCTGGGCATCTCTCAACACACACTCTGGATCTGTGTTGGAGTCTGTGGGATGGAGAGACAATGAAGGGAACTTCTGAACCCCGAGGAAATCATTAAGATGTATACTAAACCTCTGTCCATAATTATAAATGATACTCTGTGCTTGTTACAATAAGTTTACACAGATAACCAAGAGAAAAAACAGAAAAGAATCACAGGAATGACTGAAACAAGATACACCATTAATTGTATCACTTGGATCAAGGAAAAGTGGACTTTAATCTATCTATCTATAGTTTCTGATGCTTCGTTCACTCCAAAAAAACATCATCCTACTTTTCCCAACATACACTTTTACCTTCCTTCTCCTATCTATACTTTTTTCTTTTCGTACATAAACTAAAATTCATCCACCAAACTCACACTCTGGAGCACCATAAGGCCACAAGAGGAAGATACAAGCTGCCACAACACTCACCAATTGCTAAGTGGACTGAGCAGGCATTCTTGTCAAGGGTGAGCGCCCACACGTGTAAGGAATGCACCATTTTAACACCTGGCAGTGCTGTGAGGTTAGAGGCCACTAGTGCATAGTCCACTCCTTGGGGTGCTCCCTCCATTAGGACATTAGCCAAATCCTTAAGGATAGGCACTGTTGTGAAGATGACGAGCACAGAGAAGATGAAGGTGCAGATGGGGTCAGCGATTTTGTATTGTGGCTGAAAGGGAAAGAGTGTTGCAGTGAGCCATGGTTGTGTACGGGAATGTGGATACTTGTCACTGGAAGGGACTAAGAACACAATTTATGTGTTCATTATCTTTAAATTATTCCTCTTTGCAAATCCTACAAGCATGTCACCTCTATAGTTTTGAGTACCTATTCCAAAGTTT
Source organism: Cancer borealis (assembly GCA_036785275.1). NCBI lineage: Eukaryota > Metazoa > Arthropoda > Malacostraca > Decapoda > Cancridae > Cancer > Cancer borealis. Next base: position 40,164 of record JAXIVD010002953.1, read on the forward strand.
CCAAATGTTGTCATTCTTACACTCTTCTTCCCGACCTTTGCACTAAAGTCACCCATTATGAAAGAATACTGAGTTCTGTGCAATTCCAAAGCTGCTTCTATATCTTCATTAAATCTTTCTACATCTACATATTCATTATTGTAGGCTGATGTTCGTGCATATACTTGTATGATCTTCATTTCACATCTGTTGTTTGATTATATTATTATGCTTGCAACTCTCACTTAAATTATAGAAATTTTCAATATTTCTTGCCAAGTCTTTGTTCACTAAGAAGCCTATTTCACATTATTTCTTGTGTTCCTATTCTCTGCAGCAAATGACACACCAAGGGAACAAAACAGTTACTATTAAGTCCTCACATAAAAGCGAATGATGTAGGCTGCTATGAGGACACCAATACTCTGGATCAAGTCCCCCAACACGTGGATAAAAGCTGCCCGGACGTTGATGTTATTTCTTGATGATGATTGGGACTGTTCATGGGAGGTGGAGGAAGACTGCTGCTGGGTGTTGGGCCGTCCATGGCTGTGACCATGGCCGTGCCCGTGTCCACCCTGACCCGTATGGAGGGCCACACCAAGGCTGAAAATTAATTACTGTTTTAATGTCTCCTGTCGGTCATGTTTATTGTTAGTGTTACTCCTTTTATCATCATCATCATCAATACCACTATCGACGTCATTATGGTTAAGGTTATCATTGTCATTACTGCTATGGTCTTCATCATTATCACACTGTTATCTTTGTCAAAAATAATGCCCTTTCCCACAAGACGGAATGGGAAGGATGCACTACAGCTTACAACACACACAGAATGATGTCCACAAGTAATGTAAACAGTAGTGTTCAATGAGGATGTGCATTTATAGTCTTTAAAATTTCCAGAAAATCATAACTCAATTTTTATAATGATGACATTGCAGATACAAAGATCAAAATGACATTATATTATTCTTTTACTCTTTGTTATTATATATATATATATCATCAAACTACAGGCTAGCTTGAAGCACATGCAGCACCTATTGTTTCTTTAATTCCTAGTTGATGGAAGGCAGGATCCCTTCCCCACACTCACATAATATTCATGACGACTCCAACGCCGGCCACAATGATCATGGTGTCGGCCTCCACCTCGAAATCCATGCTTATGACACGCTGGATGGCTGCATAGACTAGGACGCCAGTGATGACCCAGATGATCAGCACACTCACCACAGCTCCTAACACCTCTGTCAATCAAACTAGAGCTATTGACTATGACTTGGAACACTATGTTATGTGAACGCTATTAAAAGTTACACCAATGATGACTGCAATTGTCACTGTCCCAAATAGCTTCATTAGAAATAACAAAAGTGCAAGTTATGGTTTAAGGAAATCTGTCAAACTAATATTAGCAAATCTTATCAATATTTTTTATCATCATCATTATTATTTTTTGAGTAACATAAAGCACAGCAAAGCAGTCACACTGAAATTTTGGGTGCTATGTAAGGGTTCTTTTTGATGCAGACTCTGGTATGCACTGCAGCCTTCAGCTTTGGACTCAGCTCGAGGCAAATCATGTGAATTATATCAATCAGTGACTGTGACACATTCCAGGACAACACAAGTAACACTCAGGAAAGGAGGCAATAAATTAGGATGAAAGATCGTTGGTGTTGTTGTTTTGAAGATCTACCGTAAAACACACAAACATATATATAAGAAAATATTCACAAGTTTCGTAAGTACAGCAGGTTTTCAAAAACCTTGTTCCATTCAATATTGTTTTGTTATAATGTTGATAAGTAAAGTATAATAGAAATTAGTGTAAATTAAAATTTTAAAAAGTATACAGCAAGAAAAAAATACAAATATACATCAGAAACAAAGCTAGAAGTTTCAAATTGGTTTGAGGACGGACAGCACTGGACAACTTCACCCATTTAGGTGGGTGTGGCTTCCAGGTCAGCTCATTGATGACTTACGGTCTTATATCAAATAAAGGATGGCTCATGGGGAGAGGGGGTAGTACTCTCTTGTTAACCAGAGAAAAACTATATGGTCCATAGTGACCTAGCTCAGGAGTATTATTTAATCACATTTATTTGTTCTGAGACTAATAATTACATAGTAAAATGAAACCGTATCTTTTTTCCAAAACAAGAATTTCTTCCTAATTTCCTCTAAAGCTATTAGATATTGGAAATATTATTGTAGCATCTGATAGACCTAATTATACTCTACAACTGTCATTATGAATATTTGTTCTATGACTGATAATTATGCAGTAAAATTAAACCGCATCTTTTTTCCAAAATATAAATTTCCTCCTCTTTTTCTCGAAAGCTATTAGAGATATTGGAAATATCATTGCAGCATCTGATAGACCTAATTAAACTCTACAATTATAATTTTGAATATTTGTTCTATGACTAATAATTACACAGTAAAATTAAACCATTTCCATTTGTGTGTGTGTGTGTGTGTGTGTGTGTGTGTGGCAGGAAAGCAGTGCATTTCACACAGTACTTGTCGGCCAACACTTACGTAACTGTGAATTTTGGACGCATGTTTAGAGGAATTGGTAGAAAAACAGAATTGGCATTGTCAAGCCCCATGTAACGAGACCATGGTGTACTTGAATAGAGGTTAGAGTTAGTTGCAGTATAAATCAGCCAGAACCCTTATTTCTATAATTTTTAAGTGAATTTAAGAGGCAGGAACACTCCCTCACCGGCCCTGTAGTAGCCAAAGTTCATCTTCTTTGAGGCCGGCTGCATGGCAAAGTAAATAGCCAACAGGGACACGATGAAGGAGATGAGGTCACTCAACAGGTGGGCTGAGTCAGACATGATGGCAATGCTATTAGCCAGGTAACCACCGACAGCCTCACCAATCTGGGTAAGGGAGTTTCACAAGCAAAATATATAAGTAAAGATGTTTGCCATGTCAATAAACTAATATAAGCTCATAAGGCAAGGCAGCGGGCAACAAAGAATTTGGACATAGCACACTTGGATGGCAAAATGAAGAAAAAATAAATAAACAGCTTCATAAACCCCGTCACTCACCAGGAAGATAGTGGTGAGGCAGCAGGCAATAGAGAGCTTTGTCATGGCTAGCTTGGATGTCTGAGTGCTTGCTTTGGGTAAGTGGCAGTGGTCCGAGGTGAGGCTGGAGGGGCTGAGGGTACCCTGCCCAGCCTCCTGTTCCTCCTCCTCATCCTGTAGGAAACACAAACACAACCTCACTAAAGAATTCAGGGGTGATCCAAGTTTGTATAGTTATGCTCAAAGTTAATTTACATATTTACACAGAAGTTGCTACTCAAAATTCCATGTATTGCAGCCTCTTTGCAAATTCATTAAGTACAGCAACAGCAGTACATACAATAAACAATAAACAAAAAACACCACTAAATCAAATAATGTATGGCTAAAGAGTTCAATCTTGGCTAATTGCTGGAATGTAATTGCATCCCAAAGTTTGGTGCAGATTAATTTTTCAGGATAACAAATTGAAAATCCATAAATCTACCTACTTTAGGATAACAATGAGTGCATATATTCAAGCATAAAGTTTCCATCAAGAGTCATATAGCATCTCGTTGACACTTTCATTGTTACTGTATTAGGTTTATCCACCATTGTTTAGTCCACTGACCTACTGAGTCAGTAGGACTAAACATCTTAATGATTTTGAAAATACATATTAATAATTAATATGGTTTTTAATATTTTCTTTATTTTTTTATTTTGGTGGTCACAAACTACAAAGGAGAGAGTGAGTGGGTTAGGCCTGATGGTCAGTACTACTGACCATCAGGCCTAACCCACTCACTCTCTCCTTTGTAGTTTGTGACCACCAAAAAAAAAAATAAATAAATAAAAACCATTGTAATTATTAATATGTATTTTCAAAATCATTAAGATGACAATGAAGCTAAAAGTTTCAGTAGTAGTGACTTAACACATGCCATTTTACTATCCACACCCACACCCTCCTTATCACACTCACACCCATACTTACCCCAACACAACCACACCTGAAACATAGTAACAGGTCACTTTGGTCTGAACATTTCCGACTCTCATCATTCTGGGTCATAATCTTGGCGACCCTTGTCATTCCAACCCCATACCCAAGTCATTCCAGCCCCTCACCAAAGTGATTTCAGAAACTTGCCTTTCTGTAGTTATAAAATAAGTGCAGGTTCCCTTACACTTAGAAAGTACTGCAACTATCATAGAGCATCCATATTGTTGCACTCATGGCACAAACACAAGAGTTTTATTCACATCACTAAGCAGTACTTCTTCATTTTTCTTGGTCCACCTTCATTTTCATGTAGCACTCAATAACTAATTTTAGTGCATCTGATCCCAGTTTCCTTTTGTTTTGAGTCTTGATATATCATTAAAATTACTTTAGAAGCAATATCAATGAAAAAAATCTATTATGGCTACTTCTCCTTGCGTTGTGTGTTGAGGTGAGTTCAGCCTGGTCAGCAGACCCAATAGTGTGATGTCTGTGATCATTGGTAGCATCTTAACCAAGGCCAGATGACTAGCCTCTGGTGACACTAAGTCCAGTGCTCACTGCTAGAGAACACAGGGTATCACACAATAGAAACAGATAAATGTATATATATTGTGATAAATAACACAATTATTATACATAACTAGGTTTAGGATGGAAAAAGGATGTGTGAATCAGATATTTGCAATTAAAGTGATGGTAGAGGAGTACTTAGGGAAGAATAGAAGAAACTATGTAGCTTTCATGGAGCTAGAAAAGGCATATGATAGGCACAGCAGATGAGAGTACTGCTGTGGAAATAAGTTATGTGAGACGAGCATGCAGTATGATAAAATGGAAGGGTGAGAGCAATGAAAACATGTATGAAAGAAGTGATATGAAAACTTGTGTAAATGGAGTGGTGTGGTGTGGAGGAATGGGTGAAAAGAAATACTTTGAGGTGGTTTGATCATATGGAGTGAAAGAAGGGTGGAGAATTTATAAATAAGGTGAGTGAAATTGATTGGCTTAGGAGGAGAGGAAGACTAGTTGTACAATGGAAGGATAGGCTGAGGGCATATATGCATGAAATAGATACAAATAGGAAAGTATCTAAATGTATGACCATCGTCGTGCACATCAGTTCTTATCAGCTATTCACATAACCGACGTGTATGTAATTATTCTGTTGACTAATTATGACCAAGTTGATCAAGACAATATATCAGATGCCTTGATTCCTGTGATTTTCTGTAATTAAATTTTGAAACATGATAATGTCTGTGAATGCAATAATACCAACTTCTTATAGAATAGACCATTGAGTTCCATCATTGCAAATATGTTTTTCCATTTAAAACTGGATTGTAGATTCAACTCAGAGGTCCACCTCGTCTCATATATTGAAGGGAGTTTTTTGTTCACATCATAATGTACAATACATTCCAAATAGGAATATATTGTGCATTATGACGTAAACTGGAGAAAGTTCATTTTCATATAGGCCCTTAAATTTCAGAAAAGTAATCAGCACTAGGCCTAATCATTTCTCAGCTTGAGCCTCTTAGCTGGCCTAATGTTACTACCATATGAAATCATTATTAGCATGACGGGAAAGAAAGTAACGTCTTTACTTATTCATATGAGCAAGTATGCAAGTATATAGAGTCTGAAACAAACACTCGGGTGATGTCTGTTCTATATATGGATTCAGGAATTCCTTTAAGTGCTTTGACAGTTCGTTCAATGATGTGTCGGGTACAATGTTTACACAACATGTACAAGACAGTCATGAATATATCTCTTCTATATAGAATAGCTTTTTGCAAGACAGTTGTGTAAATAGATTTTTCACTGAATATATAATGCACACACACAATGGTCGTGTATATGTTTTTGGATATATGGAATAGCTGTTTGTACGATGGTTGTGTGAACAGACTTTTCTCATTACATGCACAACAGTCGTGTATATATCAACAACCTACAAATATAAGAGGAGGGATTGAAATAGCAAGGAGGGAGTATTAGGACTGGGAAAGGTGGAGGCTTTTCTGCCATGGCTATTCTTTTGAGGGATGTTTCTGGAGAGAATGAGGCGTCAGAAACTTTGGAACTAGGGAGAGAAGCCAAAGTGACTACAGTCGGAGAAACTATGAGCTAGATTGACTTGAATTCTTAAACATACACACACACACACACGTGCCCTTACCAACACACCCACATCCTCAACAACATATCACCCTCAACAACATATCTACACCCTCAACAACATATCCACACCTTCCTCAATACATCCACACCCTCCCCAATACATCCACACCCTCCTCAACATACACATATAGACACACACTAATACATTCCTACCTACACAAGTCCCATAACTGTCCATAATCAAAACAACTCACTCGTAGCAGCGGAACATCATCATCATCATCAGGCAGGGCGATAGTTCCATTGGGGCATATGTGGGCGGCGTCCATGGCTGGGTTATTTCTATCATAACTGGAAATACTAATACTATCGTGCCCATAGGAGGTAGAGAGGAAGCTTGCGGAAATGGTACGACATCTTGTACAGAATGTCGGTTTTACGTCCTCTATTTGATCGTCTAAGATGGTGAGGCGAGGCGTAATGGCGTCCAGGATCCCATCATCAAGGATTCCCTCAGTCATGGCGTTATTAAAGGCCCCAGGGTTGTCCAAAACGGTGTTGGGGGCGAGTCCTTCCTTCACCTCCATGTTTATCTCACCACCTGACTCCTATAAGTGATGGAAGGACTAGAAAGCCATGCATGTTCATCTTGATTTCTTTTTACTGATGCTTTTTTGTTTCACGATTCCTTAGTTTTATTTTTGTTAGTAGGTTATTTTGATTTGTTTTCTACCTAATGATATGTTTCTTTGTCTCTAGAACGACGTAAGTTATGTTTTATCATACCTATTGATAAGATAAGATAGGTCAACAATGATTATGTTATCGAGCTGCTCTACCTATAATTGTAAACAAAAAGCTGTTTATCATTAATATCCAATCAATATTTTGGAGTGATAAATATAAATATAAATAGAACCAAGAAAGTCTACTATATGAACTAAATAACGAAAAAAACAAGACTATGCAAGAAACACAAAGGGACCACAAGGTAAAAAATAGAGGACAAAAAAATGAATAAGGAAAATATAGAGAATCGTTACTAACACAAATATCTACAGTCTACAAACTACAAAAAAGTATGTAGACTATATATGAAGAAAGATAAATGCGCAAAAGTAGAATCTAAACCTAATATGGTGCCGACTATCATTTGTTTCTAAGTCACGATCATGTTTTTCTCTCCTCCTTATAACTTCCCTTCCTCCCTTCCTCTAATCGATAATAACACTTCACACTACTGACAAAACACACATCACGCTTCTCCCTTGCCTTGAAAAACACCTGGATCCCCATTTACCTTCATTAACTACTGATAAAACCCCAAAATAAGGGAGAAAATAGGAGGAGGAGGGAGTTGCGCACGCCACTATTACCTCCATATTGACTTGCACACGGCACTCAGGTAAGGATGTAGCGGGTCTTTTGGATTTTACATAGAAATTAACACCGATATCCTAGTGACATGCCAACCGAGGGTGTCACAGGGTCGTTATCGTCCTGCATGCGGCGGTAAATGGTGGTGAATGGAGGGAGAAGTGTGTGTTTGGAGAGATTGTGTTCCATGAGGCTTGGCGGGCAGATGTATAAGAGAGGCGGTGGTGGTGTTTATAGTGGGATTGGAGGTGTTTTGGGCTTATTAATGAGGGTTCTGTCATGATTTCGTGATGGTTGATCTGTGTTTATTGTTATTTTGTTATAGTAATGGTAATTCCGGTTTGTGTTCATCTCGATCAGCTGTTTTCAGGATTTAAATACCCGAGGCCATGCAGTCTAGATTATTTTTTATTGTTTATATACGATTTTCATCACTTTTATGGCTTGGTTTTTCGTTTGCTTGCTGCTACCTATGGACTTTGCTTTTCAGCTTTGCGTGACACAATGAAAGAATAAATGGAAATAATGATAATAATAATGGTAATATTTATAATTTTGTCTCGCTATCAGTATAACATCGGAAGCTAAACACAAGAACAGTATAAATAAACGAAACAGAGATACATATTCAAGCTAAAGCAACGAAATATATGATAAATACAGTGTAACATAAAGCAAAGAATGAAGTTAGTGTAGCAACATCTATACCTTCGGACTCAGACTAAATTATACCGCATATTTTATTGGTTTTTAATCGTTTCATGCGTGCTAGTAATTCATTAGTATATCACCAGAGTGTGTGTGAAGTTATTCATTTATTTATCTTCTTTCTTTCTGTTCTCTATGTTCTGTGCTCGGAATACCGGCTAATCTCAAACCAGTTACCATTTAGTGTATTTCCACGCGTATTTTTCGTACACGTTTGAGTGATTCAATGCTCATAATGGGAAAATATAAAAATAGTCACTCGTCTGCTTAATATCAAGGCATTAGAGATACTTGTTTTGGAAAGCTACCTGCAGGGATTCACTTTTGACCTTTGCTTCTGGATATTAGTCGGCCAATTCGTAGAGAGGGGAGAAAAAAAGTGAAAATCAATGTAGTTTCCTAGATCCCGTTAGTGGTCCTACGCCCCCCCCCCCCCCCCACCCTCTCTCTCTCTCTCTCTCTCTCTCTCTCTCTCTCTCTCTCTCTCTCTCTCTCTCTCTCTCTCTCTCTCTCTCTCTCTCTCTCTCTCTCTCTCTCTCTCTCTCTCTCTCTCTCTCTCTCTCTGTGTGTGTGTGTGTGTGTGTGTGTGTTGTTCGTTAAGGAAATATTATATAAAACTTGCGGAATTATATATATTTACTGACGGATAAGAAAAAACAAGTGTTTGGTTTGAGCACTTTCTTACATTACAGTTCATAACATTCCTCGTCTATGGTTATTATATCTCTCTCTCTCTCTCTCTCTCTCTCTCTCTCTCTCTCTCTCTCTCTCTCTCTCCAGTGCATGTTAGACTACGTACTGATTGAGCGCGTCCTAACTAAGCCATTAAGTAGATTATAGTATCATTGAGCACATGTGTGTTTGTTAGAGCGAGAATCGACTTTCATTATCCATCGAGCGAGTATAAATAGACGACTGCCACGTAGAGGAGGAGGCGGCGGCGGAAGAGGAAGAAAACTCGTGTTAATCATTGTGTTTAGTTAAGGATGAAAATGATAGTAATAGTGATAATAATTTCAGTAAACAAACAATACATTTATGAGAGAAAATATATGAAAAATAATAATAGAAGCAGGAACGAAATATTTGCTTTCAAAACGCCACGCCAAACTATTTATAGCTAGTCATCCACCTGACTGCCTTACTATACCTGTCTGTCTACGTTAAATACTCCATGTCAAGGGGTGGGTGGCGGGGGTAGCGGTGAGCCAAGTAAGGGTACGTTTCCTCAACCTACTTGGAGCTGCCCCAAAGCACAGTCACAGAGGGTGAGTGTAGGTGCTAATTTTGGAGCATTTCCCGCCTTCCTGCTTGGCCATTCTTAATAAAGGGACGCGTAGGCTAATAGATTGATAGTGAGTTAGCTGTTTGAAAGCGTGTTGGTATATTTTGTCTGTTAATAGAGATACGCTAACGGTAGATTAACAGTGTGAAATTCCTGTTTGGATGCATATCGTGTTAATAGAGGAAAGTTGAGGATAGATTAACAGTGCGAATTGTTGTTTGGAGCCATGTTGGTAAAAATGTAGTTTTGTAGTCATGTTATTCATTTGTTTCATGGCGTTACATTATTGATTTGATTTTATCTGATTTGCACGTCCTTGTAAATTAATTTTTAGTGAGGTGAGATTATATACTGAGTGTACTCGTGTGTTAGTCTATATTTGATTTGATTGCTATGTTTATTCGAGTTTTATATTTTTTAATTTTGTTTAATTTCCCGTCCAGTGGGTTTGATGCTGCAATGTTAGAGTGAGTTTGAAATGGCTTCTGAACGTTGTGTACACCTGTTAGCGATAAGCTAATTGGAAAGCGATAAGCTAATTGGAAAGCGATAAGCTAATTAGAAAGCGATAAGCTAATTGGAAAGCGATAAGCTAATAAATGTTGAAGTAACTAGGGAATTAGTAGTAAGGGAGATAGATAAAATGAAGTTTAAATCACCAGCAGATGAAATTTATCCCAGGGTAATTAAAGAATGTAAAGAGGTAGTTAGCCAGCCGTTAATATTTTCAGGAAATCAGTGGATTTAGGGGAGGTTCCTTCAATGTGGAGGCAAGCGAACGTAGTTCCGATTTTTAAGAAAGGAAGTAGAGCATTAATGTCTAATTACCGACTTCAATTGTAGGTAAATTACTAGAGTCTTATTGCAAATAAGATTAGAGAGCATTTGGAAAAGTTAAGTTTGATAAATGATTCACAACATAGGTTTAGCAAGGGTAGGTCATGTCTCACTAACTTATTAACTTTTTATAGGAATGTTTATGAGGCAGTAAATAATGATGAGAATTACGATATTATATACCTTGACTTCAGTAAAGCATTTGATAAGGTTCCACATGATAGACTACTAAGTAAGGTTAGAGCGCATGGGATTGATGGGAAAGTTCTCCGCTGGATTAGATCATGGTTAAGCAATAGGCAGCAAAGGATCACAATTAATAGTTTCAAGTTTAATTTGGGGTGGGTAACAAGTGGAGTGCCACAGGGATCTTTATTAAGGCCATTATTATTCATAATATACATTAACGACTTAGACAATGGGATTAGTAGTGATATTAGTAAATTTGCTGATGATTCTAAGATAGGCAGGATTATTAAATCAGAGTCTGATGTAAAAGACTTGCAGGGGGACCTAGATAGATTAAACGAGTGGGTGGTTAAATGGCAGATGGATTTTAGTATTGACAAGTAATGAATATTGGTAGGGAAAATCCTCAAAACAGGTACAATATAAACAGAGTAATGCTAAATAGGTCAGAATGTGAGAGGGATTTGGGTGTTCAGGTTACCTCAGACCTCTGTCCCAGAAAACAATGCATTGAGGCTAGAAGTAGGGCTAATAGGTTGTTAGGATTCATTACTAGAAGTATTAAAAGTAGAAGTGCTGAGGTTATTTTGAAACTGTATTTAGCGTTAGTCAGATCTCACCTCGACTATGCAGTGCAGTTTTGGTCACCGTATTATAGAATGGATATAATTTTGTTAGAGTCAGTGCAGAGAAGGATGATCAAAATGATAGAAGGGATTCGTAATTTTAGCTATGAAAGGAGACTAAAGCTTTTGAAATTGCACTCACTGGAGAGACGTAGAGTAAGGGGAGATCTGATTGAAGTATTTAAGTGGGTGAAGGGTTTTAATAAGGGGGATGTAGGAAAAGTTCTTAC
>JAXIVD010002954.1:0-5000 GCA_036785275.1 Cancer borealis
TGCACAGGTACGTTTAATCTCCTGCCTGATCTCAAGTATACATAGTTTTCATACAGTGGATGAGTTTCGTCCATCGTGATGTTTTCATCCCAGGGGCCATATGCAGCACTTACTGTAAAACTCATCCAATGGTGTCACGTCAGTTTTTAGTCTTTTTGCTTGTTTTACTATTTCATTAAGTTTGTTTTTGTCTTTACATGTGAGGGTACCGAACCAAGTAGTCACTAAGGAAATTATAACAGATTCAAGAATTGATTTATAAAGAAATGGTATTATGGTTTTATCTATTCCAATATTGTTTAGGATGCGGAGGTGATTGCAGCCGTTGGTTACACTTGCTGTAGACTATAGTTTTGTGTTGCTACTCCCTGATAATTTGTTGTCAATCATGATTCCCAGATATTTATACTCATCGACTTTGTCTATAGATTGAAATTTTATTATGAGTTGAGCTGGAGGATTCCAGTTTTTTCTGAAGTCGATAATAAGCATGCATCTCCTTCGTTTGAGAAACATTCAAATTTAGAAAATTCCTGTCACACCAGGAAGCAAACTGATTCACCTGATTGAGATAGTCGCTGTGGTCATCATTGCTTATTTTCCCAACTATGACAGTAATACGTACGTGTCATCCGCGCATACTTCATCATTGAAACATTTCTGGTTACTCTGGCAGTCATCTGTGTATATAGTAACATAACAGGTGACAATACATAGCCTTGGGGAGCACCTGTATTTGTAATGATGACATCTGACTTTACATTTGAGATATTGACATACTGCGATATGTTTGAAAGATAATCGAAGATACATGAAATGAGGTTACTATTTACAATGTAAATAGTAACCTCATTTCATGGAATGCAATGCAAAGATGTTATACATAATGATTGTTGTTGTTGTTGTTCTTGTTTTATGGCTGCGAGGATCCTTTGGGGTACATAATGATTTACTACCCCAGCAAATATGAGGTATGCGGGCCGGCATCGGCTAGCGTTGGGCTCGTGTTGGCAGCGGCGGCTCAGCAGCGGCTGATTGATGCTTGCGGTAAACCGCTTCAAGGCGATGTGGGCCCTGTACTGAGAAATGTGAATCGAACCAATTACCTATAAAAGCGAATTGGCCTCCTTGCCACATTCTCGATGCGGGAAATGAACGAAAGAAGATCAAAATTGAAGATTCAAGATCAGTTTGTGATTGCGAGTGGCCGGGCGAGCAGATGCCAGGTGAACGGACGGGAGTGCCTTACTTAAAGTGTAGTGTAAAGTGTTACTAAGTGCTTCCCTGGTGCTGATGTGCTTCATGTGAGTACAGGAAGCATCAATGAAGACAGTGATGAAGTACTACCGCCTTGTCACCCTCCTGAGGCGTGGAAAGTGAAGATAAATAATGATCACTTATATTTGCTAGCCGTGGTGGTAGTAGTTATCGTATTTTTCCCTTTCTCTTCTTTTTTTCTCTTTTTAATGGGGAATGAAGAGTGGACATGAATGGGTTACTCAAGAAGGCATAGTAGAAGGGGAAAAAGAAGTGGAATAGAGCCTTTGTTATGGTCAATTTTGGCGGGAAAAGAGTGTATCATTGCCAGACACCGCTTGATAGACCGTCGACCAAGTGTTTATAATGTGTTTATATGTGTGTTTATGTGTTACTTTTGGTAATTCCGTCCATTAACGACGAAGCTGAGGTCGGTCTCCGCTCACACCAGTTATTCCATCTTGCTCCATCCTGTCGTGGATAATTATTTTAATTTGAGGCAGGCGGTGTGATGGCGGCAGGGTGTTGTGATGACGGCTGGTGTATCCTGGTGTAGGTGGCTGGTCTGCCAGCTCACAGAGCCACTTGTCCAGTTTCTTAGTGTGTGAGGTAGGCAGTTGAACAATGGAGGTCCGTTGTGGGTGTGTTAGCGTCGGTATCCGGTCATTTCGTCCACATTGCCAATTCGCCACACTATGGAGTCATTCTACCCACAGGTCATTTCGCCCACACAATGGAGTCACTTCGCTCACACTGTGGAGTCATTTCGCTCAGGTTAGGTTAGGTTGACATGTGGGCGAATTGGCAATGTGGGCGAAATGACCTTAAACCGTTAGCGTCCTTACTCGCTGTATGTGTATATGCGTGTTTATATGTGTATGTGTATGTGGTGAGAACTACATGCACATCGTCATAAGAAGAGCAGAAAACAGTCAAATATTCTATTTCTCATATACTTTTTAATGTATTTCAGTGATACGTGTTCAACTTTAATTAGTCTTTCCTCTTATTAACCCTCGTTCGGTAATTAATTACAACTTCTCCTTAATGCACCTGGATATAAATAAAACAAATATTCGTATAGATTTCGATGCATTTCGAAGGATTTCGACATTCATTTCCGTCGCAAATGCATATATTCGAAACACAATTATTATTATTATTATTATTATTATTATTATTATTATTATTATTATTATTATTATTATTATTATTATGACTCATGTACAGAAAATGTTGGCACTTTCAGTAGTAGTAGTAATAGTAATAGTAGTATTCATGTTGGGATAAACATAAACAGCATATTATTGAACTTTTTTTAATTCTATTTACACAAACTAAACTACAATTATAACAATAACAAATATCTACAATAACATAATGTGTGTGTGTGTGTGTGTGTGTGTGTGTGTGTGTGTGTGTGTGTGTGTGTGTGTGTGTGTGTGTGTGTGTGTGTGTGTGTGTGTGTGTGTACATGCGACCTAAACAACAAAATGAATGAATCAGTTTGAATATTCGTACAACGTGTTCGGGTCAGGTGGAATTAAGTTAGGTTAGGTCAGGACAGGTCAAATGATATAATAACAACAACAGAAGGACAAATATTACAACAATACATAATCACAAAAAATACAATACCTAAAGAAAGAAAAAAACTATAAATAAGTGAACATCAATTAGTATAAGTCCTAGCAGTAATTATGAGATGAAATATATATTTATGTATGTATGTATGTATGTCTATTGATGATGATGATGATGATGACATGTGTGTGTGTGTGTGTGTGTGTGTGTGTGTGTGTGTGTGTGTGTGTGTGTGTGTGTGTGTGTGTGTGTGTGTGTTATCCCAAGGACCTTCCCGCGGAGTTCCAATACATTCTTCTGTAGTAACTATCTTGACTGTGGGCGGCCGTGGGCGTGGGCGTGGGCGTGGGTTGCCTTTTGACGCCTTGGGAACCTGGGGCGGCATTGGTGGGGGTAAGGGAGAGGCTGGGGAACCACTGATGGAGGGGACGAATGGAGGAGGAGGAGGAGGAGGAGGAGGAGGAAGAGGAGGAAGAGGAAGAGGGGGAGGGGGAAAGGGAGGATAAGGGTAAGATTGGGAGAGCGTGGGGTGTTGAAAATCTATGGTTAGTTGTCCACACCCATCTCTCCCCACACACTCCCCCACCCACCCACTTCGGAACGTGGCGCCGCTCGGTGGAGTCTTGGCTACGCCTGGCAAGGTGGGCAGACGAGGAAGCCGTGCTCCACATACGCTTGCTGTGCGTTCCAGCCCTGCAGTGTGCACTAGACGCCAGGTTCAGCGTGGAGCAGTGGGAACTGCTAACACCCAAGGATGCGTTGGATGCTATCGTTAAGCTAGTACTGCGGGCATCGAACCAGGCAGTGCGCTGGTCTGAGTTCTTTGATGCCTGCCAAACGCCGGGTGAGTCAGTTAGTGCCTATATGACGCGGTGTGGCCAGGAGGCCATGGATTGCGGCTTCGAGTGCCCACAGTGTCATAATAATCTTACAGAGTACATGCTCTTGCGAAAAGTGGTGGTTGGCCTGAGTGATCCTGCTCTAAAGCAGGAAATGTTCCGTCGTTGCGATACATTTAGTGATATCGACGGCCTCAGGGGTTTCTGTGCGTCATTCGAGGCCGCCCAGCGTGATGCTACCTTGGGCGGGAAGTTTGTGCGGGAAAGTGCAGTGGCGGGGGCGAATATGTTGTCATATGACGTCATCGAGGAGCCAGAGAGCGCGCCACTGCAGGAAATCGCCGCAGCTCGCCGGCCCGCCGCCTCCCAGCACCCCGCCAAAGCCTCGCGCAGGTCTTGTGACTACTGTGGTGAAAAACACGACCCCGATAGGGCGTCGTGCCCTGCTAAAGGCCTTACTTGCTTCGTCTGTGGGAAACGGGAGCACGTACAGAAGGTGTGCAGACTGGCTAAGAAGCAGGGGGCGGGGAAAACAGTGAACGGTGTGATCATGGGCGCTACAGCGACAGCGGAAGAGCAGCCGCTACTGAGGGTCGAGGTGACTCCTCAGGCAGGCGGCGCGACACGGGCAGTCAGGGCCGTCGCCGACACGGGGGCTATGATGTGCGTTGCTGGCCCCAGCCTTATGTCCTCGCAGGGTCTGGGGCCTGCGCTGTTGCAGCGTCGGGCCGGCTTACGAGACCTGGCCAAGATCCCGCTGGCCAGCCTGGGCGCGGCTCCGTGTCATATCAGCCTCCCAGACCGCTCCACCGTGCAGGAAGTCTACTTTGTCAAGTCAGTGGAGAGTCTGTACTTGTCACGCAAGGCCTGTCTGGAACTGGGTATCATCCACAGCGACTTCCCACATCCCCTTCCCCTGATCGCCGGCGCAGAGGTGATGCAGGCCGAGGACGGTGGCATACCGGCCAGACCAGCCACCATACCGCTTCAGCCACTGGAGGAGAACGTACCACGCCTAGAACAGTGGCTTCTGCGGCAGTTCTCTTCCTCCACGTTCGACACTGAAAGGTACTCACTTCGGGTAATGGCAGGCCCGCCCCACCGCGTCTACCTGAAGGAGGGCTCCCGGCCCCACGCCTGTTACACACCAGCCGCGGTACCCAAACACTGGGAAACAGAGGTCAAGCAGCAGCTCGACGACGACGTGAGGAGAGGTGTCATCCGTCCCGTCCCCACAGGAGTGGCCACAGAATGGTGCGCCCGCATGGTGGTGGGGGCCAAGAAGTCTGGTAAGCCC
The DNA here is from genome assembly GCA_036785275.1 of Cancer borealis. Classification (NCBI taxonomy): domain Eukaryota; kingdom Metazoa; phylum Arthropoda; class Malacostraca; order Decapoda; family Cancridae; genus Cancer; species Cancer borealis. The sequence goes on from JAXIVD010002954.1 coordinate 4,978, forward strand.
CGCAGAACTGTCGACTACCAGAA
>JAXIVD010002954.1:12500-28723 GCA_036785275.1 Cancer borealis
GTACTACTAGCGAAAGAGGATGATGGGAAAAACGCATGACGTCACTGGAACTGAGGATATATATACCGGTCTGGGCGGGAGGTCAGGAGGTGGAGATAGGATATCACTTCCGGGCTCTCGTCGCTAGCCTCCCTCCCACGCTCCACCTGTACACTGACGGCTCCAAGTCGTTTGAATGTGTGGGTGCTAGTGTTTGGTCGCGTGAATGTGCCCTCAGGTTCCGTCTACCTTCCCATACATCGGTTTTTTCCTCAGAACTTTTTGCAATTGATAAAGCCATAGATTATGCACTAAATTCAAATCATAACGTAATTGTCATTTTCACGGACTCTATGTCAGCCCTTCAGGCGATAGAGTCAGGGCGCACGGATGCCAATGAAATCCAAGGCAACATCATTAATAAGTTAAATTCACGCCGTAAGTCTTTCTCTTTGTTTTGGGTGCCTGGTCATTCGCGTATTTACGGGAATGAGCAGGCTGACATGCTGGCTAGGTCCGCTGCAGAGCTCGAGGGAGCGTGGAACCTCCGTCGCGATCTGCAGTCATGTCTCTCGGCTGCAAAATCATCAGTTTACCTCCTGTGGCAAAGTCACTGGGAAAACCTCCATCTTCCCACAGTAAAACCCATCCTAGGCGAGTGGGCTTCCTCCAACCGCCCCACAAGGCGTCAGGAGGTAGTCCTCGGACGCCTCAGGATGGGCTGCACCCTACCCACCCACATGCTCCCCTACATCGCCCACGCCTTCCCACCCCAATGCATCACCTGTCACACTACCCTCTCTATCGACCACATCCTGCTTCACTGTGTGCGTTATCGGGAGGCGCGACGGTCCCTCGCAGCTTGCTGTGAGGCCCGCCGCCTTCCGATGACGCAGACCACCCTTCTGGGTGACCAGCATCTGGATGTGGTCGATAACCTGATGATTTTCCTGGCCGAGACCAACTTAATCAAAGAGTTATGACTTACTTGTATATTTCAATGTTTTTCTTTGTTATTGATGGCACTTTGTATATACTGCACTTTCTTTTATTATAAATATGTTTTGAATGAATGATTATGTGTCTAGCGTGGATGTTATGCATTTATCCCCAAATTTATTGAAAATACGTATTCGTACGTATCCTCCCCCATTATATGTATGTATCATTTTTGTCCCCTACTTTCCCTGACTAATGACTTTAGTTTTTGCCTTAGGTTCAGGCTCCCAAGTATGAATGTGTATGCATGATGCGTGACTGGAATTGTATGAATATATTTTTATTTTAGTTTTTTTCTATGTACAAATATAAAATGGATAAAAAAAAAATAAAATAAAATAAAATAAAATAAAATAAATAAATAAATAAAAAAATCAAACAAACAAACAAACATGTAAATAAATTAAAGGGAAAAAAAGAAAATAAATAAATAAAAAATAAATAAATTGATAAACAAATAAAAAATAAATAAAATAAAATAAATAAAAAAAAAAGTTCAAAATTTAATTTATATGGCCTAATAGCCAATGCCATGGCTGATGGCCAAAAAAAAAAAAAAAAAAAAAAAAAAAAAAAAAAAAAAAAAAAAAAAAAAAAAAAAAAAAAAAAAAAAAAAGGGAGGTCAGTCACTAGTGTTCCGTGACCCCGCTCCAGACAGGTAAGCCTTCAGTGTTCCTAAAAGCCTTGCCACACTTGAAAAAACATTGTTATTAATATCTAACAGTAAATTGTCCTCCCGGATACAGCTGCCGAGAGGACCAGCAAAAGACTGTTTTTCGGTTGGTGTTTGACGAAGGCTGCATGTGGAGTTGCTTCTCAAACAAGGACGACGGCCAGAAGGATCCAGTGACTCTCAAACAATATTTGTGGCGTGAGTGTATTTTGGTCGTTTTTCCATCAGTTCCCTCACGTATAGTTAGGTAGGATAGAATAGGAATATCTGTGTTAAGGGATATGTTTATGTTTGTGTCGCTAAGGGTGGATAAGCATTTGTAAGAGCACCACCACGGATATAGCGAGTTATTTATTTATTTATTCATCATTAAAGTTGTCCATTATTTTTATATTCGTTTTCTGTTCGTAAAACAACTCGGACCCTCGGTACAGTGGTTGCAGCGGTGTAGATGCAAATTACGCATCAGCCCACGTTGTCCGGAGGACGCTACGTAGTGCTAGTTAGGTAGGTAGTTAGCCCCCCAAGTCATTTTTTTTTATTATTCTCTTAGTGGTAATAGGGATAATCGTAGTTTAGATGTTTAAAGTAGCCATTGTAGGGCATAGCCAAGTGCCCTCTCACCTGGACCACTTACCCTCTCCTATTGATGTCCAGATATTTAAATCACCTGGAGCCACAGCCCGGTCTTTTTTTCATAATGAACACCTGACCGCTGTATTCAACAGCCGTTATGACATGGTGATTTTGTGGCTGGGGAGTAATGACATCCACCCCCGGTGTCAGGTGAAGGACATCGTCAATAACATAAAACTTATTGTAGAACAGCTGGAGGCTCGTTGTACCCCCAAAGTAAAGATTTGTCTGATTGAGCCACGATTGACGGAAACACGTTGGAGGCCTCAGATCGAACAGGAGGCTTACAACAAAGTGGCCAAGGGGGTTAACAACAAACTACAAAAAAGAGCTCTGCGGGGTAAGGGGTTTATTACCTTTGGTGCTAAGCCCTTTTGGTACTCCTTAAAATCAGATGGGGTACGTTTTGACCGCGAGGGTAGGGAGAGGGTAAAGAACAAGCTGACAGGTGCCATTTGCAATGCCCATGTCTTTCAACCTGAGGAACACTGGGGTTACTCCCAGACTAGTAATTAATATGTCTGATAAACTTTTACCACACTTTCGGTCTAGTGGAAAGGCTGCTCAAAGTCTTCCCCGCGGGCATGGGTCCCCAGATTGTTAAGTGAGTCGCGGTCTTCGGATCGCCGGGCGTCCTTCCCCCCTCCAATTAAATTTTAATTATGAATTCTCAGATAGACTTGTTAGGCGACTCGTGGTTTCCCCAGGAGGAAATAACAGAAGTGGGTGAACAAGCGCTTGGTGGAGCAATAAAACCTGAGTGTTCAGAAGTCGGTCATCACGATCAGAGGAAGATGGAGTCCTTTATTATTCTAAACAGAAAAGAGATAACACCTTGCTCGATTCGTTGGTGGTGCCCACGGTAATGAAACGGAAAGCCCATACTATGTTATTAAAATTTTAAAGTCGAATGAGTGTGACGCGGTAGTTAGGGATATTAACTTATACGTGAGGGCGACTATGGTGGTGCCAAATACACACTCCTCCACTTCGAGGGTGGACGAGGCAGTTACTACTACAACCATCATTACAACCATCACCTCACTGTCAACGGCGACACAATCCACCGTGCCGCGGACAAGTTAACACTAGTTGTGGGTGAGGGAGGTTCTATAGTCGACATGAGCGAGATCGTGTTTCCTTCCGAGGATGAGGATGACACGGAGGAACCACGCAGAGCCTGAAGGCCTGTGAGGAATTCCTAGAGGAGTGTTGAGAGGGAGAGATGGTAGTAAGTAGACCCCTGGGTGGTTAAAGGAAAGGTTACTGCCTATAAAAACTCTTTTGCAGCGGCGAGGAGATGCCGAACTGGTAAACTGGTCCCGCAGCTGAAGCAGAGATCACCGCAGTCCTGGGGGCTCTGTAGTGCCCAGGTAAAGGACTGGAAGTTCACCCCCCATGGATGAAGGCTTTGGTGAGACCCCGTCGAGGATCACCACCCTGCTCAGTTTGCCAGGACTGGTTGGGAGTTGGGTTCACCTATTCCGACCAGGAGGTCGAGTCACGTCTGACTCGGAAGTCTTGCATAGAGACAAGAAGAAAGAAGAAGAAGAAGAAGGAGACCGGTCCCGACTTATGTTGATAATATATAAACTCATGTTCTTACGAGTGTGAGAATACGAGGATTTATTTTTTTTAAAGAGGAAAGCCGTGTACCGAGTACAACGGGCCAACTATCATTACGGTGATTCCTTTGCGGAATCACCGGTAAATCCTCGTATTCTCGACGCTCGTTAAGATACCTTGTTATGGTTAGAGTAGGTACTACTAGCGAAAGAGGATGATGGGAAAAACGCATGACGTCACTGGAACTGAGGATATATATACCGGTCTGGGCGGGAGGTCAGTCACTAGTGTTCCGTGACCCCGCTCCAGACAGGTAAGCCTTCAGTGTTCCTAAAAGCCTTGCCACACTTGAAAAAACATTGTTATTAATATCTAACAGTAAATTGTCCTCCCGGATACAGCTGCCGAGAGGACCAGCAAAAGACTGTTTTTCGGTTGGTGTTTGACGAAGGCTGCATGTGGAGTTGCTTCTCAAACAAGGACGACGGCCAGAAGGATCCAGTGACTCTCAAACAATATTTGTGGCGTGAGTGTATTTTGGTCGTTTTTCCATCAGTTCCCTCACGTATAGTTAGGTAGGATAGAATAGGAATATCTGTGTTAAGGGATATGTTTATGTTCGTGTCGCTAAGGGTGGATAAGCATTTGTAAGAGCACCACCACGGATACAGCGAGTACGTTATTTATTTTATTCATCATTAAAGTTGTCCATTATTTAACCATTCTCGTATTTTCTTCTTAACGTCTGACCCTCGGTACATTAATAATAAAAATAATAATATACCATTCGCTTTCAGTGACGTCACGAGTTTTCCCATCATCCCTCATATCTAATTGTCCCTATTCTAACGATAACAAGGTGTTTAACTGTTGAACGAGTGTTAAGAATACGAGGATTTAACCTGTGATTCCGTAAAAGAATCACCGTAATGATAGTTGGCCAGTTGCACTCGGTACACTAGCATCATCTAAATTCTTTACCGGTCTTCCTACCTTTGCGTCATCGGCAAATTTACTAATATCACTGTTTATTTCTGTCTCTAAGTCATTTATATAAATTATGAATAACAACGGTCCTAGTACTGATTCCTGTGGTATCCCATTAGTGACATTACCCCATTCTGATTTCTTTCCATTGATCTATACCCTCTAGGACGCTTGAGGACGACGTTGGTGAGATTCTTAATTATGTGAGGCATTTGGAGATGAAAATAGATACAATTGATAGGAGGGTTAATACAGTACTGAAACAAGGGAGTGTGAAGGCAGTGAAACCAACGATTGTGGAAGAAAATATACAATGTGAGTGCGGCCTCTAACGACAATGATATGTGTAACTCTGGTAACACTACACAACGACGATCTTTGATTAGCAAGTGTTTGGCAAGTCCCTAAGAACGTGAACGATTGGAATAGGCCGGATAGACAGTCAGCCCACACTAGAATGACTTTCAATCAGCTGCCAGCTGCCAGGCCAACGTTGAACTTACGCGAACACCGTTGCCAGGCAACACTGGTGTAAACAAACAGTTATACCTAAACAATTCGACCTGCCCACTTGCTCGCGGCGGCAAACATTCATCCCGCTCGGCGACCCGCCGTCATCTGCCTCACCTGTGCCTTCCTCAAGAAGACAGGACAACTTTCTCCATCAGGGGTACATAGGATTTCAAGGATCCTCGCTGCCATAAACAACAACAACCTAAACAAGCAATCCCGGCGAAGATCAACTTATGTGTTATTTCGTGAAGTTATTTACCAGTTGCCTTGTTGATTCCTACGATACAATGGATAACTGGATTTCATAGATACAGTGAAGGTAGCTATATCCATATAATCCGTAAATAAAGTATAATAGTCAATAAGAATTTGGGTAAATCTGCATAACTACTGTTCGGACGATATCGATATAAATATGAAATGTACATACTATACATAGTGTATTTAATACATCTGTGAAGGTTTCAGGCAGTGCTCGCCATTATTTACATCACAAAGCGTCTTTGAAGTTTAACACATGTTAAATTGTTAGATTAGTTATGTTATGTTAGGTCATGGTTAGGTTACGTTAGGTTATGGTTAGATTAGGGGTAAAGATTAGTTTCCTTTACCACTCAATATCTCCTTACATTTATAATCCACTGCAAATTTAACCTCAGAAACTTGCTGCAGAATTACAGAAAAAATAAGAATATGTTTTTAAAGTTTACTTTAAGTTATTTTAGGTTTGATTAGTTTAGGTAAGTTTTGTTACATTTAGTTAGGTTTGGTTGGGTCAGTTTTGGTTTGGCTTATTTAACTGCGCAAATGCATGCGCAGAAAGTATGTAACCATCAGAAAATGGGGCGTAGATTTCTATGACACTGAAAAAGTCAACCTCAGTTCAAGCACAAACATGTTGACTTTCACAAAAGTTTATTGAATTTTTTTCTAATTTGCTGCAGGCTTCCATGGGCTACACAGAACCCTACCCTGCTGCTTCCCGCAGGCCGCAGTTTGCCCACCCCGGACTTAGCCTATTGCCTTAAAATTAAGAGTCATAGAGTGTCTTAGTCTGAGTCTGAATCAGGCATGGCAGGTAGAGGGTCATCTGCCATATGCTCTGCTTCATATTCAGTTGGAATTAACCTCGGCCACATTATATTAGTGGCTCTTTTCTGTAAATTTAACAAACAGTTCAAGGCCATTCAGTGCCTCACGCCAGCTCACACATTGTTCCTCGATCTCTGTCTTCTTCCTGGTCCTTGTCTTTTTTCTGCGGATTTAGGACGCTCGATGATGTTTGCATCGGTCAACTCTTGTACCCCAGGGAGATCAGAGACTTGTTGAAGCCATTCAGTTACATTGTCTTCTGTCATCAAACAATTTGGAGCGGTGATCACCAGAGGCATTTGCACACAAAAGAAGGGTCAAGCGTTCCTTATTCATTTTAAAACCAGAGGCACTTTTCTCTTCTCCACTGGCAAGTCTTTGAGTAGAAACACAACGCCAATACAGGCCGGCCTCATCGGGGTTATACATTTGACATGGTTTAAGGTCATGCTTCTGTACCAGCCTGGAAAAGATTTCACTATGAATCATGATCAGCCAAATTTTTCTCCCCAGACACATCTAAAGCTCTGATCCCATACCTGGTCTTAAAATTTTTCAGCCAGCTGTCAGAAAGTTTCAGTTCAGTTGCAATGTTCAGGTCTTCGTAGAATTGTTTGGCTTTCTTGGTGATTATGAGACCTGAGATTGGCTTCCCTTCCGATCTTTTCCCAGTAAACCACTTATACAGCATTTCATCCAATTGTTTCAGAACAAGTTTCTTTAATGTTTTTCGTTTCTCATACCCCTTAATGCTTTCACCATCAGCCAGGTACTGCTTCAAGTCTTTGGACTGCTCCTTAATGTCATAGATAGTCGATTGGCCCACATTAAATTCTTCCATCAATTTTGACACCCTCTCTTCTCTCTCTATGCGCCGTATTATTTCCAGCTTCTTAGCAATAGTCACTGTCACATGTTTCCTTTTCAAAATCATGCCAAATAACAGGCAAGAGGCAATTCCAACTTTGCATCCATAAAGCCTACTGGCACCAATGGTTTATGATACAGAGATAAAAAAAAAATCTGCCTTCTGCACAAAATTTCTGAATTATCAGCCTTTCCGAACCATCAGCCTCTGGATTATCGGACTTTTACTGTACCATGGAAGTTATTTCCCTTATGTACTGACAGTCACAAAAAGAAAAGGATATACAGGTTGACCATCAATAATCCGGCATGAGCAAACAGCTAATTCTGGGTACAGCACCATCAAAACATAAACATAAACAGTGCCTCCCAAAAACAGTGATGCGCCAACTCGGGAAATTTGAAATTGCACTCTGAAATTCATGCCGGAAACCTGATCGAACCGGAATATTGATTGCCAGATTATTGATAATCAGCCTGTATATGGATTTGTAGCACAAGAGTAATGGATTCACCTGGAAACTCTAGCATAATACAATCTCATTTTTCGGATGTAGGAGTTAGGTATATTTGACATCATGTTATACACCAATAAAGCCTGACATTTAGAACATTTATCACTTGTTGATGTAACATATTAGTAGTAGATGTATGAAAATAAGGCTATTTAAGTTTATAGCACAGTAATTTTTTCAAACAATTAAATAGTTAGCATTATTTATAGTATCCCTTTTATTTCAGAAGATTCAACTGTTCAAGATGAATAAGTATTCATCATGATCTGAAGAAAATCATGTAGTGCTGCTGTCTTAATAGCAAAACGAAAAACATTCAAAATGTTTATATATCTAAGTAAAAAGGTAAGGATTTTACATTTTGTTCATACATTAAACCCTCTACAAATTGAAGTAATTGGGGGAAGACCCCATCTGAATTTGCCAAAAATCCAGAATATCAGAGGTTTAGAAATTCATACATATCCCTGACTCCTTCTATGACCAAAAATAGTCACTAAATCTTCCTGTATTATCTATTATGTAGAAAAAACATTCTGAAAGAGGAAATAGCACACAAAATAACATAACTGCATATTAGCTAAACAAAATCTATGCATAACACTCACTGACTGTCTTGATTCTTTAAGTCACTGACGCAATGTTGCATGTTTATCTATCTTCTACTGCTATTTTCATGCTAACTGCATGCCTCCCCACCTCCCGCTGTCTCGCTGCACAAGACTTTCTACTTCTTATCCCTATTTTGTCCATCTTCCTAATGCAAGAGTTAACCAGTATCTTCACTCTGGAACTCTCTTCCTTTGTCTGTTTTTCCACCTGCCTATGACTTAAACTCTTTTGAAAGAGGAGTGTCATGACACCTCTAACGTTAACTGAAACTTCACCCCTTATTTTTATTTCTCCTACTGTCTTCTTTGCAGGGTCTGGCGACAAGCTGGATTTTTTTTAATGTGTTTTTGTTTTCCCTTTGCCAGTGCTCCTTTAATGTTAAAAAATAAAAACATAAATGGTAATGTTTATAGCCAGCTGAGCAAAACTCCTCATAGGCAGGTACAAAAACAGACAAAGAAGGAGAGTTTCAGAGTTTAACAGTATAAGGGATGAAAGAGTGAAGATACTGCTTAACTCTTGTATTTGAAAGATGGACAGAATAAGGACTCCCACTCCCTTTTTCCTAATTTATGTGTCCTCCCTTTCCATATCCATTCTTTTCTGTCATGGCTTATATATACCCCTTTATTGTATCTTGTCTCATTAGCCTACAATTTATTAATGTATTCTACAGATTGCCATACCCAACAACATCCACCTGCGATGTGTGGGTTGGAATAAGGAGCAAGGCTACATCGCTTGTGGGGGTGATGATGGCTTACTTAAAGTTCTGAAATTGGAAGCTGGTAAGGCATTTTATAAATGGTATTTTGCAGTTCATTATTTCCAATATCAACTGGAAATAATTTTGAGCTTTCACCAGTTGATGAAGAGAATAGTAGGATCTGGTATGAGAGGTGTGAATTTGAGAGGAAGGCCACAAATGGGATGGATGGAGGGTGCAAAAAGAGTATTGAAGAAAAGAAGAATGTTCAAACTACCAAGTCTCTCTGGTATTTCAGGCAAGGATGCCAAGATCAAAGGTCTCGCAGCTCCCTCTAATTTGTCCATGAACCAGACATTAGAGGGACATTCAGGAACAATTCAAGTTGTCACATGGAACGAATCTCACCAAAAATTAACATCTTCTGACCAGAGTGGTCTTATAATTGTGTGGATGTTGTATAAGGTAAGACAAATTTAGTCATTATTCTAAATGAGGAACATAAAAGTTGATTGAATATAAGTATCATTTTTCCAAAACATAACTTTCCTCCTCATTTTCTCGAAAGCTCTTAGAGATATTGGAAATATCATTGCAGCATCTGATAGACCTAATTAAACTCTACAACTGTCATTATAAATATTTGTTCTATGATTAATAATTATGCAGTAAAATTAAACCGTATCTTTTTTCGAAAACATGATTTTCCTCCTCATTTTCTCGAAAGCTATTAGAGATATTGGAAATATTATTGCAGCATCTGATAGACCTAATTAAACTCTATAACTCTCATTATGAATATTCATTCTATGACTAATAATTACCCAGTAAAATTAAACCGTATCTTTTTTCCAAAACATGACTTCCTCATTTTCTCGAAAGCTATTAGAGATATTGGAAATATCATTGCAGTATCTGATAAACCTAATTAAACTCTACAACTGTCAATATGAATATTTGTTCTATGACTAATAATTATGCAGTAAAATCAAACCGTATCTTTTTTCCAAAACATAAATTTCCTCCTCATTTTCTCGAAAGCTATTAGAGATATTGGAAATATCACTGCAACATCTGATTGACCTAATTAAACTCTATAGCTGTCATTATGAATATTTGTTCCATGAATAATAATTACACAGTAAAATTAAAACATATTTTCCAAAACATAACTTTCCTCCTCATTTTCTCAAAAGGTATTAGAGATATTGAAAATATTATTGCAGCATCTGATACACCTAATTAAACTACAACTGTCATTATGAATATTTGTTCTATGATTATTAATTACGCAGTAAAATTAAACTGTATCTTTTTTCCAAAACATAACTTTCCTCCTCATTTTCTCGAAAGCTATTAGAGATATTGGAATTATCATTGCAGCATCTGATAGACCTAATTAAACTCTACAACTTTCATTATGCATATTTGTTTTATGACTAATAATTACGCAGTAAATCTAAACCGTATCTCTTATCCAAAACATGACTTTCTTGCTCATTTTCTCGAAAGCTATTAGAGATATTGGAAATATCATTGCAGCATCTGATAGACCAAATTAAACTCTACAGCTGTTATTATGAATATTTATTCCATAACTAATAATTATGCAGTAAAATTACCTCATTTTTATGTTGATATCTGTTTTCAGGGTTCCTGGTATGAGGAAATGATCAATAATAGAAATAAATCTGTTGTACGTGGGATGGCATGGAATGCAGATGGACAAAAGATATGTATTGTTTATGAAGATGGTGAGTTAACAGTGCTTCTGAATTTCAATTGTAATTACATATGATACAAGACTCAGTCATCATTAGTTTCTTTCTTTGCACTTTTGTATGAGGCTTGACTATTGAGACCATGTATACAAACATACCTTCTGTTTGTTTGATATTGGTACATGTATTTACAGAGGTTAATGGAGAAGGAGATGAAAGAGTGATCAACTCTTGCATTGTAAGATAGAATAGAAATGTAGGTGGATACCGTGAGGTATGAAAAGAGGTTATAATGGTGTTACCACTAATGTTAAAATTGTTTGTTACTGAATGCTATTGTTTGCTCACTGTAGGTCACTAAAAGTTGTTTTTAGTTAAACCCATACATATTATTATTGTGCCAAGTGATTCCTGTTCATCTGTGAGAAAATGGAGATGAAACACTGTGCTTGTTTAATTTCTTTGTATGAAATTATATACACCAGAGCCTCATTATATTTGGCTTCTAGCAATAGGGGAGGCAGTGGCCTAGTGGCTAGCAGTCGGGCATACCAACTCAGGGTCCTGAGTTTGAGCCCCAGCACGTGCTGGCCACTTTTCTTTGGTAATACCACTGAGTGGCCTAAGATCGTCCATGTGCTGCCATAACACTATCCTCGACGGGACTGCAAAGCTATATACGCGAGGAGCTTCCTCTGGCAGCATGAGCCTCTCAATATGAAACGAAGCATTACTTAAAAAGTATAACCCGCGCTACTAACAGGCGGAGGCTGACCATCTAAGGGCTCCATTAAGCCTACCGGCGCCACGGATAAAAGGATGAAAAAAATTGTGAATTCATAGTTATTTGAGGAACCTATTTCTTTCAATTTCATCTACTATATATCAAAAATTCACAGTTATGTGAATGTCGGCTAACAATGTTTCTAACAAACTTTCAGGTGCAGTTATTGTGGGAAGTGTGGATGGAAACAGGATTTGGGGTAAAGAACTCAAGGGCCACCATCTCATGGGTGTGGAGTGGTCTCCCGACGCCTGTTTACTTCTCTTCTCTCTTCACAGTGGAGAAGTGCATGTGTATGACAACACTGGTGGCTTTGTTGTGAGTATGTTTGTAATGAAAAATATAGAAATATAGTGTGTTTGCATATGTTTTCATATAGCTGTCACAACCATTTTTATTTGCAGAAGGAGAATTAAGCAAATGAGATCACTTTTTTTTTATTGATTATTATCATCATTATCATCAGCCTTTATGTCCACTGCTGGACACTCCTAATCTTCTTTTCTCATCTCTATTGGCTTTTTGTCAATTCCAGGCTACCCAGGAAAACTAATTAATCTCTCCATCTAGTACAATATCTGCCCAGACTTCTTGTACCATCCTTGGGTTGCTATTCTGTTACTTTAGTTGTCCATCTAACATCTCGTCGGTACATGATATCCTGTCCTTATCTACTTTTGTCCTTTGGCTTCAATCAAGATCACTTCAGCTTTGGTTTTCTCCCTAATTCATGTTGTTCTAATTATGTTATGCCATGCATTATTCTCTCCATTTCTTTTTTGGCACTATGAAGTCTACGTTCCAGGACTTTCATAAGACTACATGTTTCTTTTCCTTATATTAGTTTGGTACTGATTATAAACCTTTTCCTTTATGGAAAGCTGGAGATTACTCTTCTTAACATTTTGTGATCTTTTTTTTGTTTTTTTACCTCATATGTCTTTGTGACCAGTAAGCATTGATGGATGCTTATTCAGAGTCTGCTTCTGCTCGTTAGTGGCTCAGGTTTTTTTTTTATAGGAACGCCTCAAATTTCTCACATTTTCTCTGATGATGAGTGCGAGAGAGGCTAATTGCTGCACTGCCATAAATGCATATAAACATTGCAAGTCCCATTTGAGAACAGTATAAGGTAGCAATTTGGGGTAATCTTTGGCCACCTGGCGGTAATACCAAAGAAAAGTGGTCTGCAGATATCAGGGAATCAAACCCTGGATCCTAGGTTTGCATGCCCGAACTCTAGCCACTCTACTACGGCCTACCTACTACTAAAAACACACCATCCCATCCCTATTCTTCTTTTGATTTCTTTTTCATGAACTGGGCTTCCACTGGTTTTCTGTAAATAAATTCTTGAACGCATTTTATTACTTCATTCTGTACTTTAATTTAATTATTTGGTATGTAGCTAATTGTTGAAAATCGCTTATTTTTATATTCGTGTTAATTCCTACTTTTTTTTTACTTTCTCTATGTAATTGCAAAATCATCTTTGTAGTTTATCTATGTATTTGCTCATGAGAACATGCTCAGCAAATCAGAAATTATTGAGATATTCTTCATTTATCTTAATTCCTGCCTATCTCTAAGACTGCTGTAAACAATTTAGGAGAAATAGTGTTGCTTTTGTCTAACCCCTTTATTGGTATTTTATTTCTGCCCTTATGTAGCTTTATAGTGGCAGGTCTTTCCTTATAGATGTTTCCTAATACCTACACACCGAGTCGGCCCAAGACATAAGCAAACTAAGCGGCTGCTTGGGGCCACCATTCCACCAGAGAACCCCTAAGACCACTTGGAAAATGTGAAATTAATTGAAAACTTATGTAAAAATGACATTATAGTGGATGAAATTATCAATCACCAGTAATAGTAGACACTGGTGGTGCTGAGGTGGTGGTGGAGGGAGGGGGAGCCCGAGATCCAATTCAGCTTGGAGCCTCATAAAGGTTTGGACTGGCCCTACCTTCACATATATTTTCTTTATCCCCTGTTATCGGAGTGTTTCTATAACTGCTGAATTTTCTGCTTTTCACAATATGCAATGGAATTATCTTGAGTTTGTAATTTAATTTTTAAATAAATCCGGGCTACATCAACCTGAATCGTTTTTGGTAACTGCATACATATTTTCAAAATCAGCTCTTCCAAAATTTGGTGCTAAAGTCATGTTTTTGAGTACCATATTAATTCATGTGCTGATATCGTTATATATTAATTTATGATTACACGTGCCAAGATGTTCATCAATAGCAACATTATTGATCAAGTGATCTTGATCAAGTATATTATATTCTGATACTAGTTGGATTTTAGGAATTCTAACATTCTATGTGACTCTATGATTTAATGGCAGGAAAGCTGTGCTAGTTTATACGAGAAAAATTAGTAACTCATTGATTTTAAAAGTTTATCACGAGGCACAATACAGATAGAACAGATGGTCTGTAGTTACTGAGATATTAACTATAGAATACCTTACATTTAACTTTATGCATAAGTGTTCCTTTTATGTCTTTTTTTTTTCTTTATTTATGTTTTTTATTTATATATTTATCTTTTTATTTTACATCTTATACATGTGGTGCTGATAGGCTTCATGGAGGTTAAGATGAACGGCCTCCTACCCATTAGTGGTGTAGGCTTAGATTTTTAAAGTGACTCTTCAATTTTCTACTTTCTCTCTTGATGATGTTGAGAGCGAGAGAGGCTATTGCTGCTACAGCCCCAAATGCATATAATATTACAAGTCCCGTTTGAAGACAGTGTAAGGCAGCACGCCGTTACATTATGTTTGACAATAGAAGGCAAACTTATATGAAAAATAATAGAATACAAGAATGGAGATTAGAACTAGCATCCTTTAGCTATACAATACAATATCGTCCTGACAAACAAGATGTGGTTTCTAACACTCACTAGAACGTTTTGTTGTTCTACCTTTTCTGTTTCTAACCTTTCTGACATTCATGAGGGTTTTTGCCACCCTGGTGTCACTTGGCTTTTACGTTCTGTCAGATCTAAAAATCTTCCTTTTTCAACAGAGGATGTAAAAAAGATGTGTGCATCTTGTAAGGTTTGTGTACAACTTAAGCCACAGTTCTATCACCCAGTAGAAGGGAAACTCATTAAAGCTACTCAGTCTATAGAACGCCTCAGTATTGATTTCAAAGGACCTTTGCTATCTACAACTCGTAACACATACATGCTCACAATTGTAGATGAATACTCCTGTTCTCCTATTGTATTTCCATGTTTGAATATGCATACAAAAACTGTTATCAAGTGCCTAGAAACTATAGTTTGCCTTTATGGAATGCTTAGTTTCATCCACTCAGACCAAGGTGCATCTTTCATGTCTGAAGAACTGAAGATGTACCTTTCTTAGAAGGGTGTTGCAACAAGAAGAACAACTTACCACCTTATTAGCAATGGCCAGATAGAACGCTTAAATGGCATTATTTGGAAGGCTATTTGTCTGGCACTTCAAACTCATGGCTTAGAAAAATGACGCTGGGGGATGGTGCTTCTAGTGGTGTTACATTTGCTAAGATCACTCTTATGTACTGCAACAAATGAAACTCTTCATGAACGTTTCTTTGCTTTTCAATGATGCTCTAGCCACGAACGTTCATCACCATGATACATCTTATCACACTATAGGAGGAGGAAGGGTTCCTTTAATTTAAAACTTAGGTACATATTCACGGTCTGACAAATTCAAGTCAGTTACCATGACAGCTACTTCGTTCTCTTTCCACCACGAGACACCACAGGGTCAACATCTCTGGTTCTTACCTTTAAATTTACCTGTAAATATTGTACATAGCAGCAATGTTAATTTTTTTGGCTAAGGTTAAATAGCTGGTCAAGATATTCACCTACAGCAACATCATTGAAAAAGTGGTCCTAACTAACTATAATGAGATCAAGTACTTATATTGTTTTCATATGTTGGCTCTTATACTAATTACCTTGAGAAGTTATATTCTCAGAATTCTAGCATTCTATGAACTCAATGCCAGAAAGAGCTTGTTTGTTTATATTTGTGAAAGATTTTACTCTCCTAGAATTAATTATTCACGGTTTCTGAAGTATTTACTACAAGGCACTATATATTTTTGTGTCCTCTGCTTCAGATTGATGGGGCAGTCTGTAGTTAACTGGGATAACTTAAAAATTGCTTGTATTTCCTTTTACATAAGTGTTTTAAATCGCTAAGTATTATTTGTACTGGATGAGTCATGTTGCCACATTTAGTGTAAGACTGCTACCTTATCTGTTGATATGATGTTTGTTATGTGGTGTATACAGTTTACTGATTTACATCTCAAAACTTGGGGTGAGCACGTAGTGTTTGTAGGTGGATGCTTAATAGGAGTAGTTGGCTTGGGGAGACGAGTCAGGCCTGGTGTCAGATGACCCTGATAAATTCCCTGTTGTCACCTGATATTGCTCATCTCTCGTGACTCACACGATGTTAGGGCTTCTTGGGGAGTGGGATTTGTAGGTATCACACCAGGGTTTGCAGCTTGGGCCTGGGTCACATTGGTGTCCATGGTTACTGTTGCAC
>JAXIVD010002954.1:31423-33923 GCA_036785275.1 Cancer borealis
ATTCGTTGCGGTCAGCTGTCAGCGACTAAGGTGCATTAGCACTGTACTGGCAATATATTCAATCGGTGCCGCACTGAACTGTGGTACTATAAGCACTCGGAAATTTGTAACATTTCTGACCATTTGCATGAATAACACCTGGCTGATGGTCCATACTTAAAGTTCCCGGATAGGTGAAGTTCGGAAAGCCGTATGGGAATTTGCTTCATCGTGGCAGGCCGCACAAGTCGTCTTGAATGCAAGAAAGATTGAGCAGCGGTAAAGTGCCACCCAGAACACAAGGCCCCACCACCAGGTAAGCTTGACGCCACGAACATAGCCTAAGTAGTCAGTAAATTGTTAAGATTCCTAATCACAGCTTGAAAAAATAAATAGATAATTTATGAGCGGCATCAGAAAAGTCCGTACGCTGCCTCTGCTGCTCCGCCCACCTGTGGATCAACTCTGCGGGTATGGACAGCCGCGCTTGGGACTGGGTCATTGTAGCATTATTTTATTTTGGAATTTTACTGTTCTTTTAATTCAGCGTAATTACATCTAGACTAACCTAGGGATTGCTTTGTGAGATTCAGTTAAAGCTGATTGATCACTTATTCATCTGTTAATGTGAAGGTTGTTTCATACCACTGAACACCGTTAATGTGAAGACGTAGTACTGACAACTCTTCAGATTGTTAGGTTTAAGGGTTGTTGGTATTGAAGAGCTGTAAATGATTTTAATCGTTCCGAGCCTGATGACTTAAGATGAGTAATCAGGCGATAAATACCCTAGATTATTGGAGTAGTGAGACTGTGCAGTGTGGGCCATCAATGCCACAGGTAGGGCGGACAAACCCATTGGATCGGACGCCGATTCATCGAACGAAACATTTGAATCCCTTATCATGGGAGCCAGGTCATTGACTTAGGGCCACAAGAGGACTGAGTGGGCAACACGAAGAGCATAGAGAGGTCCTGTTACCCATAAACTTCATAAACAAACATACACACAGGAGTAATTTTACATCTTTGATGTAAAATTACTCGTGTGTATTTGGTTAACTCCAAACTGACAACGTTACTTGATCAAACTGGGTCATACTTCGGAAAGGAAAGGTTTAGTAATTACCAAACAATGCATGCATCCAGGCTGATCATGTTCGGTGTATAGACTATGAAAAGAACGTTGGACCATGCCAACTAGATATACTTGATTAAGTCGAAAGTGGCAGAAACATCTTAAATAGCGTGGTTTTGAATATATATGACTGACAAAATGAATGCATGGTAACCCTACATTTTTACTTAACCGGTCGTCTGTTGCTTGAAAAGCTAATTTTGCATATATTTAATCTTACGAAAGGAAGTGTCAGCCACCGAAACAAATCTAGTAGGCTATTAAAAAGTACGTTATGATGCACAGCGGCGTCACACACACACACACACACACACACACACACACACACACACACACACACACACACACACACACACACACACACAAACAAACACATGGTCCAGTGGTAACGACCCCTGTCTGTCATCCGTCTAGGCGTGGGTTCGAAACCTGTTCATGTAACTAAAGATTTTTCACTGAAAGGGAGCAGTTACTGATAAGCTTGAGCAAGAGGATGCAGGTGTCTGATGTGTGAGAGCTCTCAGCCTTACCCATAGATCCGTCTCTATGAGCTCTTTAAGATCTTTCTAGGAGGGTAATGGCTGACGATTCTCAGCCCAGCACGTGATCCTTCGGATCTTGGTGAATTACACACACACACACACACACACACACACACACACACACACACACACACACACACACACACACACACACAGAGAGAGAGAGAGAGAGAGAGAGAGAGAGAGAGAGAGAGAGAGAGAGAGAGAGAGAGAGAGAGAGAGAGAGAGAGAGAGAGAGAGAGAGAGAGGGAGAGAGAGGATACTAATATCACCAAATTGCACGTGTAATTACATCATCACATAAATTGTATGAAATGAGGCTGGAGGTAAATATGAAATATTAAATGTACTTTTGTGCCTCAGGATGCGGGTGACGGGCGTGGTGGGCGGCCTGTGGGGTGGTGGAGGCGGGGATGAGGAGGTAGACGTGGAGGCACAGTTCCCCGCCCTCACACCTGGCACACAACATGCAGCACAACCTCGCTCAGGTGGGTACCCTTACCACTACTTTTTGCTGGTCTGTTTCTACCATTCTTTTCCATATATGCAATTTGGTATTCATTTCTTTTATTGCTGTTGCTTAGCGGGTAATCTTAGCATATCCAGTGGATTTGTGGCATCATAGTGTATGTCAATTATATATATATATATATATATATATATATATATATATATATATATATATATATATATATATATATATATATATACCTCCCACTACCCACAATACTATATGAAGCAATATGGTATCCATGTATCGTTGCGTGGCTATTCCTTTTATGTTTTGTCAGTGTACTAATATATTAACCAACAACTGTCATCCAGGACTTGTAACAGCCAC
>JAXIVD010002954.1:38923-46423 GCA_036785275.1 Cancer borealis
TTATATTTAGTCCTAATGATATGTCCATGTGGGTTTCATTTCAATCTATCCCATTTCCAATACATGACATTTGTGTGTAGGTGTGTGTAGGCTTGGGTGGGTGGGTGGGTGGGTGGGTGGGTGGGTGGGTGGATGGTAACTAACTGATACAACTGAAGTGAAGAAATAACTCCCTTAATCATAATGTTTGGTTTTTACTTGAAATAAATCTTGAATGAGTCATTATGAGATGAACTCAATTTATTTTTTGTAATCTTCATACAAAATTAATCCTAGAGTATAGTTCCTTCCCCTTTGAAGACGATCCATGTCTTACCTTTTACATGTATATTTTTATTTTCAGGGGAAACAGAGAATGGAGGGGAAGGTAGTGGATCAGATTCCCAGAGTGAGAGTGGAATCAGCAGCAGTGGGGGTAGCAGCACCAGTATCACTGCTCAGAAACGAAAGAAGCCCAGCCTTGTAGGGTCAGCAGGACCCCCTCGTCGGGGAAAAAAGAGACGATCAGGAGTATCAGCTCGGGAAAGAAATTTGAGAAGACTAGAAAGTAATGAGCGTGAGCGAATGAGAATGCATTCCCTCAATAAGGCTTTCCAGGTTAGACAAACATCATTTGCATTGATATGATGATCTGTGAATATTTTCTTTACAATTTAGATAATATATTTTCTCATAATGAACTGATACCTTGTATGAGGTGACATTTCTTTTAATCTTTTATTTTTATTTTTGATATGATACATCAATTTCAAGACTTGTCACTAATTCATTCCTTATCTCTTGATTAACTCAGACTCTTTCATATTTATAAAGTATTAAAGATTTTGTATGGGGCAGATAAGAAACCATTTGTCTTTAAAGTTGCTAAAACACTTTGATGAAGGTATACCAAGGGAAAGGTGAGGATCACTGAAAGCTTTTCACTGATTCTCCATGTTCCTCTGATCACCATTTTTTATTTATCAGTAACACAACTGAGCAGCTGAACATGCTTTGTAAAGAATTAAACCCTTTTCATCGACACTTGCATCACTCTTGTGTGGCAGATACCATCTATTACTTTTTGCAGCATGTTCACACACACATACACACACACACACACACACGTTCCCGTGGATCAGTGGTTATCATCCATGTCTGACGGCTGGCAAGGCCAGCAGGCCCGTTTACATCGCTAATGATTTTTACTGACAAGGAGTGGTCACTGTCTCCCGTGAGCAATGGGATGGGAGGGTGTGATGTGTGACAGGTCTCAGCCTTACCCATAGATCTGTCTCTATGAGCTCTGAGCTGCTTTGGGGAGGGTAATGGCTGACAATCATGAGTCCAGCGCGTGATCATGGTGAATAACACACACATGCACACACAAGAGAATAATAATGATTATGATATATGGAGGAAGTATAGAATAAGCAAGAAAGGAGATGTAATGATGAAATTTAGAATAAAAATGAGAAAGGAGAAAACTCTGATAAAATATGAAGAAACAAAAAATTATAGTTGCATGTCATATGCATATGATATATTGCATAGTATTTATAAACATGAAAACAAAGAAGAACCACTTAATTATAGAACTTAATTATAAACCAGCGTCATTGACCAGCATAGTCTATAAGATGTGTGAAAAGGTTATCAAGAAACAATGGACGGAATACTTAGAAAAAGGAGTATTAACAGACAGACAATTTAGATTGAGAACAGGAAGATCATGTCTCACCAACTTAAGTTTTTTATTGAAGAGTAATAGATATAACACAAGAAAGGGATGGATCGGCACATTGCATATATTTAGAATAAAAAATGCATTTAATAAGGTTTTGCACAGGAGATTACTATGGAAATTAGAATACATTGGAGGAGTGAAAAGAACATTTAAAACCTGGACGGAAGACTACCTGAAAGGAAAAGAAATAACAACAGTGGTAAAAGAGGAAAAATCTAAATGGAGGAAAGTGAAAAGTGGAGTACCACAGGGATCAGTTTTGGCACCATAATGTTTCGATTATATGATAATGACATGGCAGAAGGAATAAGCAGTTACATAAGTCTGTTTGCAGATGATGCGAAATTACTAAGGAAGATAAGCAACCACAAAGGCTGCTTCATTCATATGGCAAATTGAATTTAATGAAAACAAATTTCATGTATTGGAATTGGGAAAGAGTGGAATGAGATCCACATGGATATATAAGATCGGTCAAAATATTATATCAATAAAAAGATAAGGATTTATTTTCTTTGCAAATGCATAATTTTAGTGAAATTATTATTTAACAAGTCTTCTTACAATCAACTACAGTATCTTTTTATGCTTTTTTCTTGAAAATCTTTTGAAAGGGTGGCCATAGTTGTAGTATCCACTCACTCCTGTTCATACACATCATCCTTGCAACACAACAGTCCTCTCCCTCTCCCATCCATTTCATCCCTCAAATACTCTAACCCTTTGGCCTCACATTTTATAGGAGATAATCCTCTTCCATATACAATATATACCAATCTCTATTGTATACTCCCATTTAACTATCATCCTTTTTCTACATCCAAATAGCTGTATTTTGTCACCACTACTCCACAATGTATTCCTTCGCTATATACATTTTATCACTTCATCAATTTTATTCAAAACCCAGATTCCTGTCATTTTCATTGCTTGGATGGACTTTTCAGTTTTTTAGCTTCAAGTTTTCATTTGGCTGGTGACAATTAATGCATTGTCTTAAGAGCTAGGTGTAAGGGATTCAGTTATTATCTTAAGTAATTATGTTCAGAATGAAATCTCTGAATAATTATCAGCCCAATCATTTGCAAAAGACAGTGTTGATTATAATCCAGGAGAACTTCACATTGACTGGTTTATCAATGTGTAATAACTGATTATTATTGTCCCTTTGAAAATTAATCCGAATTCATCACTAATAGTGTGTGTTTCACATAATTTTCAAGGAACTCCGGGAAGTTATTCCACACGTCAAGATGGATCGGCGGCTGAGTAAGATTGAGACACTGACTTTGGCCAAGCATTACATCATGGCACTCACCAACACTGTTTGTGATATGAGAGGAGATGAAAAGCCATACAAGTGAGTGTTTGACTGATTTATTGTTTGTCAGATAGTACATTTTAAACTTCTAATTAGAATTGTGCCATCGTTACACAAGGAATTATCTATTGGAATATTAAGAAAAATTTGACCTTTCACTGCAGGGACTTCTTTTCATCCATGTCTTCATACTTCCATTCATACTGCACACAGTGTAGGTCAATTTGGTTAGAAAATTTTTTGTGTACTAATGACTCCACCACGTTTGGTGCACTTCATCATCACCCACAATACACGTACGTAATGCAGTTACACCTACATACACCAAGTTTGGATACTATATATGACACTGGGACTTTGTTCACACTACTTATCATATCCATTATTTTGCCTCTGCAGTACATTCTCACTGTTGCAATATTTGATGATTCAGAATTAAGGATGATTTGATAATTTTATAGAAATAACTTTTTTGAAATGAATAGATAATGCCAAAGTACATTGCTGCTTTTCTAGGATAATAACACAAACTGTGAAATATCCATGACTATAAAAGACTCCGTCACCACTCCCATGGTGTGGTCCCTCTACTCCACTCACATGGTCACTTACTGAACTCATTTCTCTTGATCTTCACGTGTTTTCTGAGGTAGAGCTACCATTCCCATGCAAAATAATACCTTATTGTAAAGAAAGATATATTAAAGTTCTTGAACAATGTCATCTTGATCACTGTTAATATATACTACAACAAATACTGTAGAAGGATAAGTGCCACTTGCTCTCGGGGAAATAATGTGTGATAATGATGTATCTTTTTCAGATTTTTAGAAGCATTTGTCAATCAGGAAGGACATCCTGATGATGATGAAGAGGAAGAGGAAGAGGAAGGAGAAGAGGAGGAGGAAGAGGAAGAAGACGAAGAAGAAGAAGAAGAGGAGGAGGAGGAGGAGATGGAGGAAATCAACAATAATGGTCTTACACAAGTCCTATAATTGCTGATTTTCCTCATAAAATTTGGTAAGAGGGGCCAAGTATTAACAGAAATTCCATTAAGTTAAATTTTCTTATGGAAACACAAAATATGTACTGTCAGGTGGTTGTACCAAAATTTTCTAGGTACAGATGTGCTGTAATTATACAGCAGTTTCAAGTGCTCACACATATTGCTTTGATTTTATTCTACAGTATGTTGTCGAAGCCTTTTCTTCCACTGTAAACATACATTTTATACATTATCTGCTGTATTTCTTTGAAAATATGATTAGTTTTTGTTTCTAATTTATTTAAAATTTTGAGATTTTGTGCATCTTGGTTTATATTATGTTGCTTGTACTATTTCAAATGTTTTGAAATACTGAAAATTGACTAAATGTTTTTTGTTATGGATTAAGTAACTTGCATTAACAACCAAAAGTGCAAATACAACAATTAGTTGTGTGTTTCTGTTTAGATTTTCATTATGAAATAATTAAAAATCATCAGAATGAGGTTAAGAAAGACAGAATCATGCAACAAATTGTACTTTCCACGATTACCATTTACCTACTTTGCTTTATAGCAAGTCAACACAGAATTTTGTGTTACATATAATGTCACACTTATATACTTATGGTAGATTTAAAAATTATAGTTCTTCAATCATCAATTGTCCTAAAATGATAGCTTGACAAAACTCATAATCTAAAAATCTAATGATATGCAGAATATTGCAGACATGTTAAACAAGAACTACCTCTTGTGAGAATTCCATCGCACAACTTTTTTTTATTGCTTTCATGGTGAAGTATTCAACTTTATTACTTTACTATTCTTGTGTTAAAAAGAACTACCAAGCAAAACAATTATTTGTTGGAGACTAAATCATGAAAAAGGGAAAACTTGAAGTTAAGGTGTTTTCGTATATCAATTCAAAAGGAACAGATTCACAATCAAATTGCAACCATGCACAATAGCTTTGTTAATATGTATAGCAATGCGTTTATCTGCACTAAGAATCAAAATATTTTTCAAGCATCGTACTTCAATCATATTAATTTCACATTAAATTTGGCAGTAGCTTCAAAAATGAGATCCAAGTAAGAATTTTCAATATATGAAATTTTTAATTAGCCAGTGACAGAAGAAGTGGTTTTGTGTTATTGAATAGTGTGTGTATGCATATATATATATATATATATATATATATATATATATATATATATATATATATATATAATATATATATTTATATATGTATACCATGCTGTTAGCCCTTAAAGGGATGCATGTCAGGGTTCGTGGAGACATTTCTCTCCCCTCTCCCTCTGCACCTTGTCTTTTTGTAGGAGAGTATACAAAGGAGGGGCTTGCCAGACCCCTTACACCGTCCCTTTTGTCGCCTTTTATGAACTGCAGGGATTACAGTGGTAGAATTCTTGTAGCCCTCACCAAAGGGCAAATTATGAGCAAATCGAGCATGACGAATCTCATGTTCAGCAGCGAAGTTTTGATGTGAAAGAAAAGCTTAAAAGTAGCATTTACTTGAGATAAAGAATTCCTACAAAGGCAATTTATGCAATTGGAAATTTGTCGTGAACAACAGTGAATATGGAAAATCCGCAAATAGTTACTGATTCCTAGATGGTGCAGCAAGGTACATATACTCACAGATAGTACATACATTAGCAAATGTGAAAGAGCATACAAAAAAATAGAGCAAAAAAGGCTCTGCAGGATAATAACACTCGCAGTGGTGGTCAGACAAAGACTGAGAAAGAGCTAGAGGCACAAGAGTGGTGAGACACTGGACAAGGGAGAGTGGACAACATGCTGCTTTGTGTAGGAACAAATTGATGCCATAAAACAGGCCGCAAGTGCCTGTGAATAACTGGGGTTGTCCCGTGAAAGTCTGGACTTTCTCTACATTGAAATAAACTGTGAATGAGCGAATCTGGGAATGTTGGGAAAGGATTATTAGTATTCGAAGTGAGGTCTTGATTTTATTTGAAGTCTTACAAGAATTATGCGTTTTGAAGGGAAACCAGAGTTTTGTTGCCTGGCACACTTTTTTTCCCCCCGCATTACAATTACAATTACAAGAATTACTGAATGCTGAGTCAAATTTGCCATATTGGGCAGGTATGGAGGAGGACTGAAGCTCATGTTTGCTCTTTCTTCATGAACACAGATGCACACATATATACTGTGTTTTGCAAAATATAGCACTTTCAAAAAGACTTCATATACAGTGAGAAACTGATTGCTGATTGGTTTTTGCAAAGAAAATTTAGCACATTTTCTGTTCGTTCTTCAGTGAAATATCTCAAATCTATAGTATACCAGCTATTCACTGCACTTTAATTTGCACTACATGGATATTTAGAAAAGGGAAAATTAAGTCAAAATTAGCCATGGAAACTTAAAATTTGCCAGTAATAGCAATAGCACTATTACAATTTTTATTATTTAACATTTTCTATACATTAAGAATCTTTGATATTTGAGATCCCATGTTTTTTGAGTTTTAATAGTTTATACATTATGAGTCTTCTGATATGATAGGTTTCCTTTCAAAGTTCAGTGTGCTGTTGCATTATATCTATCCTCCTCTACATGCCTGCCCAAGCTGTAGAAACATGCACTAACCAATGACATTAATAGCTGCATGGTTTAAAATTTATTCTGGATTCAGTCAGCAGAACTCAAATCTACTTTTGATATGACAGTCTGAATCCCACTTAGGTTTAATTTGATATCTGTGGTAAGCTTCAGTCCGAGGTTTGAAACTCTATTTTTACATGTTCACTATACTACTAGTACTGGTACTAGTCCCTAATATTTCCCTGTTATTGCTAATGTGACTGATGCTGCTTTGGAAATTGTGATATAAGTAGTTCCTGTGAGATTCCATGACTATTATGCCCTGAGGCTCATCTTAACAAGTTTTCATGATGGTTTATACGTACTAGTTCCTTTAACTTTTGCACAAATCATATTTCCTTTCATACATTACTACAACATTTGAAATATTTGTCTTGAATCTTAACTTGTAAAGCTCTACCATTCAAATATCTTTATGGTCTGTTGTTTTATGTAATTCTACTATGAATAATGTGAATTCATATTCATATTTAACATATGGTTCGATAATTAAAAAACAAGAAAATTCTGCTTTGTGAATTACAGGAAGTAAAAGGAAATCTTGCTAAAAACTATTTTTGTAATTATGTAAAGTCTATGAGGTTTATAGAAATCCTGAGGGAAACATCAAATGATAAACATAGTTGTTGTTTATTGGTATCCAAGATATCATTTGGTATCAATTCTTTATTACTGCCTTATAATTAACTTTTTGGCAGTGGGTGCTGTACAGATGCATCCTATTTTGAGTAGTCTCACATCTTTGTAATATTATTCACTTCACTGTGAATACACCAGAACATCTTGACTAGTAGAATGTTGCTTAACATAC
>JAXIVD010002955.1:0-22658 GCA_036785275.1 Cancer borealis
GTACACGCACCACTGACATCAACACGACCACCACCATCAACAATATGAACTGCTAAATTATTACTCTTTATCCTTTAGATTTTAACATTTTCTCTGAAACACTCAACTCGACTTTCTATCTGGGCAAAAAGATGATCCTCCTCACATACTAGACTGACAAGAGGCTTAGCTTATATTTGTTTATTATTAATTTGTTTATTTCTACTTCTACTGAGTGAAAGGAGTTGCCACTTCAAACGAAAATGGACATAAGAATCCACTGTCTTGCTGGACATATATTTTTCTTGCTCTCCTTCTCTTCCTCGCTCTCGTTTCTTCACCCTCTTGAAGCTTCCCCCTCTCGACCCCTTGTGTCGATCTTTCTCACCCTCGATACTTCCTACACTTGAATCTTGACATTTCGCGCCCTTAACGTGTTTTTCAACCTTCGCCTCACATTCTTTACCTTCTTATGATGACGTGAAACAAACAGCGTCCAGTGACATTGACACTAAGCCAGCGAGAGAGAGAGAGAGAGAGAGAGAGAGAGAGAGAGAGAGAGAGAGAGAGAGAGAGAGAGAGAGAGAGAGAGAGAGAGAGAGAGAGAGAGAGAGAGAGAGAGAGAGAGAGAGAGAGAGAGAGAGAGAGAGAGAGAGAGAGAGAGAGAATAACATGACAGTGATGGATGTGGTGAGATGCTATCTATTATCAACCGTTTCGTTGTTGACACAGAAAGTAGGAGTAGGAAAGTAAATATGAATAAAGACAAACTTGTGCCAAAAAATAAGTGAGAAATATATGCAGATGGAATAAGTATTAAATTCAAGAAGCTTACTTTTAAGAAATCCATGAGTGAGTTTTAAAAACTTAATAATAAAGGAGGCTGTTAAAGGAGAGGAAGTCATTCACGTGAAGGTAGTTTTTTGGGTGTCAGTCACTGCAAAGTTACAGTCATGAATTACTTTGAAAACAGATAGAAGTTAAATTTGTCTAATTCCATGACATTCATCGTATCATTACTAACAATAATATTAATCTGTTTCAGGACGGCAACTTGGGAGTCGCACTCGTACACTGAAGACTGTGTCGTTCCGTGCATCCCTTGGTGTTGTCCCTGACGGTTCCTTGAGGTAAGCATTTCTCTCATACTAAGTAACTCACAGTAGAATTTATCAACTTCAGGCAGCCACAAACTATGCTGGGGCCCCTTATCTCCTCCACTCAGGGCTGTCTCCTGCTGGCACAAACCAATAAATCTGATCGATTTTCGTGAAACAGGCCAATTTTCTGTATAGCAGTAGTAGTTTATGGATTATACAGGTAACAAGCATTACTCAACCGGAATAATCGGGGATTTGACATATGGTCTTTTCGTTAATGTTATAATGATTATGTGAAGGCAGTTATAACCCAAGGCGTTGATTCGTCTATTCCGTCTCGCGATCAATACCCTTGCAACGCCACCCTATAGTAAGAAAGGTGTCCAAGGCGTTATATAGATTCTTCATCTTCCTCCGAGAATATTATGTCTTCCGCAGAGGTATTGGCAATGTGATATAGTCCTCTGCGGTACGAGTCCATAACATCACCATGAGTCACGTGAGTCCTTCGTGGCGAGACTCACCATTGTTTGAAGGCACGCTACCCAAGTGTGTCAAGCTCTCCAAGGTCACACTACCACCAACACACTCATGAACACACTGCGCGGCATCACTAGTCACCCTCCACACACTTGAAACCTTGAACTGGCCTAACAAACGTTAATGCTTCTTCATTATAGTTTTGTGATTTTTTTTTTTTTTTTTCTCTCTTTTTACCCATAGCGCCGGTAGGCTTTAGGGAGACCTTAGATGGTTGGCCTCCGCCCGTTAGTAGCGCGGATCAGATTGTGAAACTACTAGTAAAAATATGCTTACTCATAGAAATTTTGTTAATTTTAGTTTTCATTATAAAAAAAATCAATTACTATTACTTATATCTATTTTCTTTTTTCTATTTTTTCCTGCTTGACGATTTTCATGGCGTCCTGCAGCGGTTTCCTCCAAGACACAGCGAACAGTAGCCACACGATGGTGCCTCGGGCGGCCGTGACTCCCTCGCTAATCTTTGTATTTATGCGGCTTGTTAATGACCTTGTGTCGGCCTTGAAGAGGCGTTACCACCGGTATTGTGGCCCTAATTTGGAGCTTGGTGGGAGACGAGGTAAGGGAAGACCCCAATGTGATGTGAGGTAAGGGAAGACCCCAATGTGATGCGAGGTAAGGGAAGACCCCACGTGATGCGAGGTAGTCTTCATCTGGCGACTAATTGCAGGTGTGGCGGGGGAGTGTGTGGCGGGAATTCATTGAAGGTCACGAACAAGTAGTCTCATTTGCAGATTGCCAGGCAGGAAGGAGGAAGGTTTCGAAATCATTGAGAGGTTGCCTGCGTTTAATTACTCAATTGTTTACATATTTCAGTATTTATGAACTGGAACTTTAGTGAATGTAATTATATTTATATTACTGGAGCTGCAACTTGAGCTGCTTTGCATAGCTGGTCATATTATGTTTACTATATTCTAATAGAAGATCATCGATAATTATTTTGTTCTGCCTTTGAGCTAAACCGTAAGGACGTATTAGTCATCAAAGAACATAACTCTTTTATTGTAGACTTATGTACATGAATTATGAATGTTCTCGAGGCATTAGATTGACATGAAATTGTTATTCATTCACCATCAAGTTATAGTGATATGTAAAGAGGTCAGTGTTCGCCCCACACCAGGGTATGAAGCCACTGTGCCTTACGCTCCCACAACCAAGACAAACCCACTGACCACCCCAAGGCCACAGACGCCACACATTGCCCATTACGCCCACCCACCACCTTCCCAACGCACTTGCAGGTAAACCAATAATGCCACTATTTGCTTTAGCCAGTTATACAAGCTGCAAGCCATGAAATTACCTCTGGCAGAACCAAGACTCCCCTCCTGCAACCCCTCGCCCCGTCCCATCCACGATACATTCCAGCGGCCGGTCACTTACCCAGATAATGGAACTGCCATAGCATTTCTTAGTGTTGCAGCGTTTGCCTCCACCTGAGTCTCCGTGGCAGGGCGCGGACACTTGGATGAGTTAACGAGGCAGTCTTTGTGATGATACATGTGTTCTAAGAAGTATGTGGTCGATTTAACCCTTTGCTCTTAGATTGTTTTGGCAGATCCGTCGCTTTTTTTATCTAAGCTGAAATAACGTAGAGTGATAGAACAAGGAAAAGCATCCATGACAAACTGAATTTTTCCCGTTTGTCTTGTATTTTGTCTTGGGAAAGGATGACAATTACCCACCAACGCGTGCCCTTAAGTGCCTACTGCTTCAATTGATTATGTATATGTGTGTATGAATAACTGATACAACTAACACACCGTCACTTGAAGTCTTGTTATATTACATTACATTCACAATACACGGTGCAGCGCTTGCCTTGACACGCCATTAATTAAGGTTATTACAAAAATATTCTCTGAGTTATTAAAAGGGAAAATTACCCGCATATTGTACCTGTGTAAGAAGCCTCATTAGGGAAAATCATAAGAACTTTTGTACATTACGAAACGCCATTTCCATGTGTAGTGACCTGTTTAAGTACATCAATGTTGAATGAATATATACAGTAGTTACACAGTATTTATTAAAGGAGTGAACAAAACAAACCTCGTTGCTCTTATAGTTGTTACATTATATTTCATAATGTTTATATATTCTTTTTCTGAGCGATGCCTTATGGAAAAGTGGAGAGCGTTGTGTTATGCTTTGATTGAATAGGTACAAATGTGTGTGTGTGTGTGTGTGTGTGTGTGTGTGTGTGTGTGTGTGTGTGTGTGTGTGTGTGTGTGTGTGTGTGTGTTACCGGTGTTGTATTCGTGAAAGGGATGTTGAACCAGGCGGGAAGGAAAAGGGAAAAATGAAAGTGAAACGGAAATAGAAGAGGAAAACAAGAGGAAGACTTGCCCTGCAGAGACACAACAAAGTGCTTAAGACCCTCACCCTTTTGGTCCCCGAGTGTTGTGTGTGTGTGTGTGTGTGTGTGTGTGTGTGTGTGTGTGTGTGTGTGTGTGTGTGTGTGTGTGTGTGTGCTGGTGTCGAGGCGATGGTGGTGGCATAAATATCTACAGAGAAGTGCTGAGGATGCCTTGCTTTCTTTTTCTTTCCTTTTTTTTCTCTATTTCTCTCGTGTGTGTGTGTGTGTGTGTGTGTGTGTGTGTGTGTGTGTGTGTGTGTGTGTGTGTGTGTGTGTGTGTGTGTGTGTGTGTGTGTGTGTGTGTGTGTGTGTAATCCTTTTTAACAACTACATACAACACGCACAACCAAGACCACATCTGTTGGCAGCAGTTTAAGGGTAAAAAAAACAAAAAAATAAAACAGCATCACTTTAATTTGCGTCCGCTGTTACATATGCAGAGTCAATGGCATTAATTCCGTCCACGTGATTGGCTGCCCCTCACCGTGACGTCATGATGCGGATAAGATGCATCACTAAAGGAATTACATCTTGTTTTCTTTTTTCCTTTATCCTCTTAGCAGCCTTAATGTCGGTATTAGACTGAACGGAGATTTAGATTACAAGGAAATTATATCTTTTATTTTTTCCTACATTTGACGGGGCTAGAGGAGGAGGAGGAGGAGGAGGAGGAAGAGGAAAAGAGGAATACGAAGAGGAAGAGAAGGAGAAGGACTGGCAGACTGACTATCTAAGTAAAAGGAATGGAAGGGATGGGCTTGGAAAGGGGACTGAAATGAAGGGATGGGAAGGGATATGCAAGGAAGGGGGAGGGTAGAGAAGGGAAAGGAAGGGGGAGGGAAGAGAAGGGAAAAGAGAAGGGAAGAGAAGGGTGTTACGAAAGGTGTAAATAAGATTAGTTTGTTTTTCATTGGAAATAATAATGTTTTTTTTTTTCAACTTTCCACTGTATTTTGGTATTGATGTTGGCATTGTTGTTGTTGTTGTTGTTTTCGTTTTTTTTTTCATTTTGAGTTGGTTTTCATTTGTGTGTGTGTGTTTGTTTTTGTCTTGTGTTCTTTACCGTTCGTTCGTGTTTTGTTTTCGCCACGCCGCTTGCTTTCATTGCATTGTTGTTCTTTCCACTTTGTTTCGAATTTTTGTTTTCCCCAAACTGTTCGTCCCATTTCCCCTCCCGTTCTTTCTTTTTCGTCCTGCTTCTGGCTTTTCTAAATGATAAACTTCTTTTCGCCTCATTCCATCTTATCTTTTCTTTATATATGTTCAGACACACCCATTATATATAGTTTATGTGTGTGTGTGTGTGTGTGTGTGTGTGTGTGTGTGTGTGTGTGTGTGTGTGTGTGTGTGTTTGTGTATGTGTATGTGTATGTGTATGTGTGTGTGTGTGTGTGTGTGTGTGTGTGTGTGTGTGTGTATGTGTGTATGCATGTATATGTATGTATAGTAAGAGAAGAAGTCAAGTTTTCTTAAATGCTGTAATATTATGGAAAACGGAAAGTAAGATTGC
Source organism: Cancer borealis (assembly GCA_036785275.1). Taxonomy (NCBI): domain Eukaryota; kingdom Metazoa; phylum Arthropoda; class Malacostraca; order Decapoda; family Cancridae; genus Cancer; species Cancer borealis. The sequence goes on from JAXIVD010002955.1 coordinate 5,498, forward strand.
TTCCTTTTTACCGGCATCGCATTTTCTTCTTGGCTGCAACATTTTAACTCCTCCAAGTGTAATCAGGCGAAGAGTTGCGTCACTTTCCTCCCCTCGGCTCCCTCCTCCCTTCACGCCTTGAAAATAAAGTACTCACGCAAATTAAGTCAAGTTTTAAAATGTTGATGGGACTTTTGGCGCCAAGTGGGTACAATATAGTTAAATACCACTTAACGACCCAATTTGCAATGATAATTTCAGTTTGTGTATAATTACTGAAGGACAAAGGAATGTGTGGCTCCCGGCACTGACCGCCATCTGCATGCCTAACGCGTCTTGATATAATTATGTAATTATAGCAATGATAATAATAATAATAATAATAATAATAATAATAATAATAATAATAATAATAATAATAATAAAAATAACCATGTAAAGGCAAGATTTTTTCTCTATTTTTCTGAAAGCACTGGAAAGGGAAAGAGTAGAGAAAGAGAAAGAGAGAGAATGCAAGGAAAACTGGGAGGTAGAAGAGACGAAGGATGAAGCAAGGAAAAACAAGTAAAATTGAAAGAAGGGGAAACAGAGACATTTGGGTGAGAGGAAGGAAGGGAAGAACGTGGAGCGGTAAGGGAAGGAAAAGGGAAATGTGAGTTAGTGATGGTAGGAGGTGGAGAGGAGGGAAGGGGAAGGGAGGGAGGGAAAAAGAGCTGCCTTGAACGAGGAAGAATTATGAGGAGAATGAAGAGTGACAGATGACTACCAAGCTTAAATGTTCATGAGCTCATTTTTTCTTCCCTCCTCACAACACACACACACACACACACACACACACACACACACACACACACACACACACACACACACACACACACACACCCATACACACATATATATACTTTTTTGGCCACAGCTATGTAATTGTAAATGAGGTCGACAGGAATCTCTTCACTATGCTTTGTTTTGTCTTCTTAAATCAACAAAAAACGTTAAGGATTGCATGCGACGTGACTCAAGACGTTAAAACTGTATGATATTATGGTAGAGAGAGAGAGAGAGAGAGAGAGAGAGAGAGAGAGAGAGAGAGAGAGAGAGAGAGAGAGAGAGAGAGAGAGAGAGAGAGAGAGAGAGAGAGAGAGAGAGAGAATCATCAATTTGTATACTTACCTGACATTTTCTCTTGTTAGAAATAAACGTCAGGTTCAAAAAACACAAATAACAAATGACAAAACCACCATCATATACACTAACAATAAAAAACAAAACAAAGTAAAACACAAGATATACATCACAACTTAGACACGAAAACAAAAAAAAAGAGACAGAGAAGAATAATGCCTCGAACAACTGGGCCAAAGCAGCCTTGACACCAGAGTGATGAGTGGCCGCTAAGAAGGTGACTTTGGCTTGGTAATGAGGTGATGCGGACGTTTATATGAGCGTGGTGGTGTCAAGTCCAAGGCGGGGCGGCGTGGGTGGGTGGTGGGCGGCGTGGGCGGCGTGGGTCGGGGGTGGGTCCTGTGAGGTGGTGGTTTACAGCCCCGTGGTGGAGGGCGTCTGGTGGGGTCACTTTCCTCATGAATCTTCGGGACGTGAGCGAGGGACGTAAAGTGTGGCCAGAGGGTGAATTTACACATTTGTCTTGCTAGGATTCGGTGTGTCACGTTAGGCGAGGCAGAAAGTGATATAGTAAGTAGAAGGGCGAGGTAGACACAGAGGAGGAAGGGGACACAAGGGCTGACTGACAGGACCTCTGAAACATATCATTCAATACGTAATTTAATGGTAATGAAAAATTATTTAACTTGATAAATATTTGAAATCGGATTATGCAAGGTGAATAATGTTATTTTTTTTTAAGTTTACGGACTAGTAATTCTTGTGATCATAGGAATTTAATGAATTTACTTTTTTATCATCCACGGAAACCAAGTGCCTGAGTTATAGTCCAATATTATTGCCTCGGCAGATAAAGCTGTCAATGAGGCAATGATATTAAAATTATATCTCTATTTATTTGACAAAAAATACGTTTATTATCATTATAACTCACAGAAAGTAGAGTAACTTTTGCTGCAAATATAATGAATGATGTGTAAATTAGTTAAAATTTACAAATTGAAATGACTCTGGGCAGTGATTGAGGCGGAGTGAACCATAAGCTGAACAAACACACGTCGCCGCCCAAACACAGCCAAGCGAGGGTTGCAATGCGCTGACCAGGGCTAAACAACGCTTGTCCGCCAGGATTAATTAGATAATACAGCTGGAAAATACAGTGTGGCTCCCAATTTGCATTTTTCCCGCTCGGACTACCAACACAACTCGCCTGGCGGAGACACAAGCCTACCCAACACATTTTTTTTTCTTTTTTCATTAACACCAGATAAATTTACTCATATTGACAGAACATGCTTTTTATTTTTGTGCAGCATTTCTGTGTCACTCATTTCTTTCGTTGCACTTCCAAAGTCCATTACCTAGATAACATAGATTAATTTTCCTGCTAATTTCCCGGCTTGGTCCAGGCACGCGTGGGGGGGAGGATACGTGGAAGCGATAAATGAGAGAAATATGTGTGGAGTGAGGCAGCGGATGAGGGAACAAGTGGAGTGAACCGTCACATACGCATTACTCCCTCTCTCTGTGGTTCCCTGGTTTTATTCTCTACGCTTGGCTCTGCAGAACCTCAGAATGCAACGTGACGGCGAGAGAACTTCCAACAGGAATAAAACTCGGAAACCTTTTACGTAGAAGGCAGACGTAGGTGTTTCTTCTCCCTTAACACTTTCACAGACTCGGTACTTTTACAAACACGAGTTTTCATTATATATATATATATATATATATATATATATATATATATATATATATATATATATTATATATATATATATATAAGTCAGCGCTGAAACATTACAGTCCGTTTTATATCTTGCAAGCTAATAGTAGGAACTTAAACCATTCTCAGAAGATAATGAAGAATCTTTATTACATCTTTTAATCAAGAGTTTCAGAGTAAAGACTTTCATTAGATCATCGACCCTCAGCAAGACTCAGCCCAGACCTCTTAAGCCGAAATTCATAAACCTCGCTTCCTTTTGACACGTGCGTACTATATTCCTCTCCTCTTTCCCCTTCCCTCCTTCCCTCCCTAACACCCACATCAGAACACGGTAGATTTTCCAGCCGAAGGAATACGGTGCGCCTGGCTGGTCCTGAATCCCCGTCCGCGGCCACCGTCAGGGTCAGACTCTTGAAATAAACAGTGAGAGAGTAATGGAAAAGCTTGCCTCACTGGACTCTCTGGAGCTCACTGGAGCTCTCTGCATCTCAAACTCTTGTAGGATTCATGGGATATAAATAATGTGGCGGCCAATGTAAAACTCATGCTGTATTGTGTGTGTGTGTGTGTGTGTGTGTGTGTGTGTGTCTGTGTGTGTGTGTGTGTGTGTGTGTGTGTGTGTGTGTGTGTGTGTGTGTGTGTGTGTGTGTGTTGACATGGTGGTTACGAATTTAAGAAGTAGTAACTGTTGCCTTAGGATTTATAAAAGGTGTAGTAGTTGTGGTAGTAGTAGTAGTAGTTGTTGTTATTGTTATAGAGGACGTCAAGATATGAAATTCCCAATTGTCAGTTAGTCTAGTATTCTCTCTCTCTCTCTCTCTCTCTCTCTCTCTCTCTCTCTCTCTCTCTCTCTCTCTCTCTCTCTCTCTCTCTCTCTCTCTCTCTCTCTCTCTCTCTCTCTCTCTCTCTCTCTCTCTCCATTCAGTTACGGTTGAATATTGGTTTCATTGCCCTATCTTCCCTCCCACGGCCTCTTCAACCCTCTTCAACCACAGCACACAACCACTAAAGCACAACACACGTCTACTCTGATTTCAATACCAGACAAAATGTAATCAATGTTCCAACTATTCTCATAAAATATATCTCCTCGTCTCTTTTCACCTCGACCCTTCCCTCTTACCTCCCCTCCTTCACTAATATTTTTCTGCCTTTTTACTCCTACACCTTCTCTCCTTTCTCTCTCTATCCACCTCTTTTCTTTTTGGGAACATTTTCTTTCCTGGACTAAATCACCCTTGAGGATTACGCTTGGCGGGTCTCAGTGTGATTATACTTATTACCGGTACAGGAACTTTGACCTCTCACATACTACTGCGGTCTCCTCCTTTAGACTCATACTTTATCTGTGTTAAGGGTTGTGTCAGGATTTTTTTTCACTTGTCTTCCTCCTCTTCTTTTTTTTTTTTAAGTCTTGTATTCAGACACCATATTGCGTTGTGAGTAAGAAGTGAAGTAGAGACGAAAACTATGTATGATCTTAGATATAAATGTTTGATGTGAACGTGTGATGAATAGAGACAAAAAATTAAGAGGATACATAATATAGATATTTTTCATCGATATCACTTTTCGCCTCTTCCTCCTCCCCCTCTTCCTCCTCTTCTTCCTCCTCTTCTTCCTCCTCCTCCTCCTCCTCCTCCTCCTCCTCCTCCTCTTCCTCTTCTTCCTCCTCCTCCTCTTCCTGCACGTCATTGCACCTATTCACCCCTTGCTGTCACTACTATAATTTATGCATTTTCTCTCTCTCTCTCTCTCTCTCTCTCTCTCTCTCTCTCTCTCTCTCTCTCTCTCTCTCTCTCTCTCTCTCTCTCTCTCCTCTCTCTCTCTCTCTCTCTCTCTCTCTCTCTCTCTCTCTCTCTCTCTCTCTCTCTCTGTCTCTCTCTCTCTCTCTCTCTTTTTCTCTCCTCCCCCCACCGCTTCCGTTTTCTCTCTTAATTCTTAGCACCAAAACCACAGCCACTGCCAACATCTCTCCCCCCAATACCTCCTTTCCTATCCTTCTCCCTCCTCCCTCTACCTGGCCCTTGTTCCCCTCTCGCCCTCCTCCTCCTCCTCCTCCTCCTCCTCCTCCTCCTCCTCCTCCTCTCTCCTCCTCCTCCTCCTCCTCCTCCTCCTCCTCCTCCACTATTTTCCTCATTCCAAGCTATGGATGGAAGACTTGGAAGGCGTGAAGACTGGTTCTCTACACCAGTCTAGAGAGAAAGAGAAAAGAAAATCGTGTCTCTTCCTCTTCAAAGTGTAAATTTTATCTCATAAATTTTTACCTCGTGAAATATATTTGGACTTTGTTTTCAGCTTTTATTTCACTATTATTTGTTACATCGTATTGTGTTTCTCTAGATATTTTGCTTTATTGCTACACAAATAGTTAAAATTACAAATGTGTGTCTAGTTAGTTAGCGTCAGCCTGAGGAGTGTAACGGTACAACGAAATAAAGACTTAAAAGGAACAACGGGAATGGAATACAAATAGTTGCTGATTCGATGCATATTTCCTCTCCTTCTTTTGTTTGTCATTTCCTGGCCAAGATGAGGCTGCTCTTATTTCCGATGAAAAAGGAAAAATCTGAGGCAATTGGCTCCAGGTTGTTAGAAATTGAAATGAGTTCTGCATTTTTTTCTCTTAATCAATGTTTTACCTTCAAACTGTGTGGCATGACTAGCAGATAAATGAGACTATGTGGCTTTGATATAATTTGTGCAGCGATTGCATCAGCTTCGGAAACTACTGAATAAAAGATATATTGCTGTGCTTCAGTGTGGATTTAGAATTTGATTGTTGGATGACACTTGAACAGAACACTGACGACACCTGAAAGCAAGGACAATTTACTTACATTTATGAAAAAAAACTCTGGATCTGGTGTTAAGGGACAGAGTGTTTTCCCTCCTTGACCTCTGACATACGGTTGTAACATCATTATAAAAGATACTTAATCATTCGGCTGATAAAATAGGATGAAAGGTGAGACTAAACAATACACACACATTTCAGGAAAAGACAAACTCGATTCACACAGTTCTATAGAAGACAAGTAAAAATAATTACAAAAGTAGAAAAGTTTATTTGCTGAGGTGTCATGATGCTTTCTTCTTGAAGGAGGAAGCAGAAAGAGAAGAAAGACTTGTTCCAAAACTTATCTTATTCATACAGGTGTGACCATGATTCTTTCATGAAGTTTTGAAGCATTGAAGACTACAAGGCTGCTGTGTCCCAGTCACAAATTGTGAAAACACCAGAAGTTAGCAGTTCTGTAGCATTCCTTTGATAATCATTTAGTTTCTGCTGAGGGATTCGTCTGGAAAATGATGTTGAACTCTGCATGATTAGATAGGACTTAAAGAGGATTTTAATGAAAATTTGTTGAACATTAATAGTTAGTATTGATATTGATAATGAGAGTCCAGGAGAAGGACAGTGATCCTCTACCACAATAAGAATAAGACGACCAGAAAGGAAGCGTTAGCAAATTTCTAACTAAACAGAAATGTGAAGGTTGTTAAACAGAAACGGAAAGATTTGATCAGACGATGTGAATACAGAAGAACAGTTTGGAAAGCAATAAAAGGGACTCCATTCGAACGATAAAACGTTCATCAGACAAAACAGAAAGAGGGGGAGAGAGAGAGAGAGAGAGAGAGAGAGAGAGAGAGAGAGAGAGAGAGAGAGAGAGAGAGAGAGAGAGAGAGAGAGAGAGAGAGAGAGAGAGAGAGAGAGAGATATTATGTAAGATATTTGGAAGGTAAATATCCATGCCACACCCTATCGAAAGCATTTGGAGACGTTTAAGGCAATGACCAAAGTTTTCAGTAAGCCTCCATGATTTTGACGATCAGAGGAAATCTTCATAAAGAGGATAGTTTGTAAAATCTTATAAGGGCGAAATAACAGGCCTATAGGATGGTGATTCAACCTTAACCTTGGAACGTGTCTTAATGGAAATAGGAAAGAGGAAGACATTGTTTTTTATTCCTGTTTCATCTTTAGAGAAGCGGCAATTGCAAGTGGACCTTTTTTTATAACTTTCTTTTGCCGTTGGCCGGTTCTCCAACAGCATAAAAAAAATACAGCTACGGAAAAGCTATGAAGGAAAATGACTTGTTTTAGAATTGTTGTTTCCTGGATGTAATTGTGGAAAATACATTGTACTTCATAACAAACAAAGTAAGGCTCGAGCTAATCTCAAAGGGTCTCAAAATAGAAATTAAAAAAAATGACTTTTAAATGCAACAAAGATACTCTTTGTTGCTTTTCAAAGAGTTGAACGAACTGTTTTAATAAATGTAATACTGCTTCTATCATTAGTTCTACTCTCTCTCTCTCTCTCTCTCTCTCTCTCTCTCTCTCTCTCTCTCTCTCTCTCTCTCTCTCTCTCTCTCTCTCTCTCTCTCTCTCTCTCTCTCTCTCTCTCTCATATTACCTTTCTTTCCTTTTCCTTCCTTTTATAATCTTAATTGCTACTGCACCTCGATGTGTTATTAATTTGGTCCATGTAAAAATTTTTTCGGTATAATAACTAAGTTTGCCGTTGCCTCGCCTCCTTCGGGTGCTTTCCCTCCTAAAAACCCGGCATTTTCCCGTTCTACGTAAGATTAATATTGAGCTGCCAGGTTCAGGTTCTCCCTTAATCTCTGCCTCGAACATGGCTCTCCTCCTTCGTTCACAGAATTTTGTTTCCAACTTATCTTTCGCGTCTATAAAACATTCTTATTAATATGTAGGATTTTCGTATATGCAGTTCCATTAACATTTTTAGAGGTTTTACAGAAGTTATCTGTATACATTTTTCCTCATGATCTTGCTGTTGTGAAGGATTTGTTTGAGTTGAATATCATGACGTTATTTGTGTTGTTTCCTTAATCGCAGACCCGAGCTTCATTTTCGTTTTGTGTTCCATAACTTCAAGCATATAAACCATTTGATGTAAAATGTCTCCAGCTGTACTTTTTATTTCCCTTCGTGTGAGGAACCAATGTGTTTGTACCAGACGTGTAATGGTGATGTACAGACACTAGATGGCGGGTACATCACCATTATCATCACCATCATGAGACGTAAATCACTTTAAATCTCTTGACGTGACGCTATACAGTTATTTTGCTCGGGATTCAAAGTTATCGATCTGAAGACTATGAAAAGGTGAACAGCTTTTGCTCCATATTACGTAGAGAGAAATGAGTTTCTTCTTTAGTCAGCCCGTTTGAGTACCCTTGATGGATGCAGCTGACGCCTCTGTTAAAAGTTGTGACATACTGGAATTAGTTTGTACGCGTTCAAACTTGCTTTTTATTTGTAATTAATTAATGTCGATGGGCAAGTTGTGCCCCTGAGTGAATATTTCCATTTCCTAAACGTTCCAGGTGTGCATATGTTTAAATGCGTTTCATAAAGTTGCTGCCATTCCTTTAAAAATATTGGAGATGAGAATAGTAATTTTAATCAAGGGAGGAAGGCAAAGTATCATTTAGTCAAGGTAATTTGTAAAGAGTATGTTTAATGAGCAGGTGATCAAAGGTGGAGGTGTGACCTTGAGGGGATGAAAGTGCGATGAGTTTGTAAAGTCGTGTCCTGCAGGGAAAGTAACGAACAATCCGCCTTCAAAGGGAAAGAGAGAAAAAATAACTGATAAAAAGATAAATGAATATATATCTACCTTTTTTCCTGAACATGTGATATTACTAGAAGGGGAACAACTAGACTTCTACCTCGTCCTTTTTAATGATTTTGACATACAGAAAACCAGGAGACATTTATTGTGAATGCCCACGTCTTAGCGATGATAATAATGATGATAATATTGTCATCATTATTCTTATTTTTTTATTATTCTGTTATTATTATTGTTATCACTATTATTATTATTATTATTATTATTATTATTATTATTTCATTATTATCATTATTACTATCATGGGGGCTGGTGAGGTGTTATAATCATCCTGTCTGTAGCTTTGTGTGTCTGTTTGTGTATCAGTGTTTCCACATCCATAGTGCGAGTAGTTTATAACGGATCTTGATTGTAAGTGGTTGGAGAAAATATGCATCACTTCCCTTTACATTATTAATATCCATACATACGTAATGTGGGTTGTGAGGATACTGCAGGATTGAAGGGACGGGATCAGTCTGAAGGAAGGAAGGGAAGGAAGGAAGGAAGGAAGCGAGTTTCTCCTTTGTTTGTCTCGTGAAAGGTTAAAGACAGACTGAGATGTTTCTTTATTCATGTCTCTGATCACTCGAACAACCTCCAGCACAGAAAACAATAATAATAATAATAATAATAATAATAATAATAATAATAATAATAATAATAATGATAATAATAATAGTAAAATATCACTCAAGGGAAAACGTTGATTAAAAACAAAACAAAAAAAAAAGGAAGCAAAATAAACTAACATAACATTAAAAATTGACTCCCCAGAGCATAACAGATAAAATATAGAAAGAAGTATAGGCATCAAACATTCCTACGATATTACAGGAAAAGTTATTAATTATCAAAGTAGACATCTGAGCATCAAGAATATGACAGGTAATTCCCGTAACCACCTGTCGCCTTCCCCCCCCCCCCTCCCCACGTCTCCCAGCCTCCACCTGTCTCCATCTACCTGCCTTATCCCGCACCTGCTTCCCCGCTCTCCTATCCCAAGCACTCCTGGATATTGGTCCGCTGCTGTGTCCGCCCTCCCGCATCCAGAACGGTGTGGTGGTGAGCACTATTCTGATCACAGTGGTAGTGTGGTGAGGTGTAGACTGTGGTGATGGTGGTTTTGTGCTGGTGGGTATTACGTCTTTTATTGTGTGGTTGTTGTCGGCTTGTGGTAGTAGTAGTAGTAGTAGTAGTAATAGTAGTAGTAGTAGTAGTAGTAGTAGTAGTAGTAGTAGTAGTAGTAGTAGTAGTAGTAGTAGTAGTGTTGAGTGAGTACCCCTTCAGATTTTAATAAAGCAGAGGTATGTTGAAATGTTTTGCTAGGCCACCACTAAAGTTGTCGTGGTGTGGTCATGTTAGGAGGTGATTGCTTTAGTGATCCGCTGCACAAAGCCAGGGAACACAAGGATAAAAAAAAAATTTATTAGAGAGGGATTTCCGTCTTCTGTGTTTAAGGTGTCATCAAACTAGGAACACTGTCATCTTCCGGCAAGCTTACGAACTAACTTGGCTACTGCACTTTACCCTTACTAAGTAGAACACCACCATCTGTCGACAACCTTTCATGCTAGTTGGGTGATTGCAGTGCTCTCTCGGCTGGTTTCTGATGGTCAACAAGCGAACCAAATAACGATGGTTAGAAACGAAACAACATGCGCGATGCGTCTTGACTCCCAACACACCGTACGTAAGCTAGAAGTATCCAATGTAAACTTGTCATCACTATTGTGTATGCGTTTTCATTTACTTTTTTGTTCTATATATAGGTAACTATTCTATTTTGTCTTTACTTGTTTTTCTTATGTAATACCATGTTGCTTGTGCGTATACTTATTGCCATGTGATAGATTTTTTTTTTTTTTTTTTTCTTTTTTCTAGCAGCCATAAAACATAGTCGTACTTTATGAATGGAAACATAGAATAGTTACACTCGCAATTTTTTCCCGTGTAGCAGCAGCAGCAGCCTCGACAACACTCCATTTCAGAGGCTTTAATCACCGACGACTGTCAGCTCGGATCTCTACTCTTTTTTTTCATCACAACAGTATTATTTGGCATCCAGGTGTATCCATCCCTTTAGCCCTCCTCCTCTCCCCCTCTTTTTATCCACCAACCAATCCGTCTACCCAATCCTGCACTCTTTTTAATCGCTACTCTCTCATTCGCTGCTTCTTTTTACTCATCCTCCCTTATCACAGTACCGTAAGTATTGAGTCCATTCAGGATTGTGTTAGAGAAAAGATAAGTTTACATTTAAAGATAAAAATTAAAACAGTCTCCCTAGAGGTATTCTTACGTACTTCATCTGTCACCGATATTTCTATGTTACTTTCTGTGTTGAGGAAAATAATGAAGTTTATATTAAAGGCTTAAATACGCAACGAGTTATGGTATTAGGGAGAAAATTAAATGTTATGTGTGTGTGTGTGTGTGTGTGTGTGTGTGTGTGTGTGTGTGTGTGTGTGTGTGTGTGTGTGTGTGTGTGTGTGTGTGTGTGTGTGTGTGTGTGTGTGTGAATGTGTATAAGGTCTCGCGGTAATTCTTTAAGATGTGTCCTGCATGACGACCAGTGTCCAGTGAAGCTTATCGTGACGAAGTGCTTGGGACAGGGTTTTGCAGGCCTCGTGGGGACCAGCGGTCATGAAGGAAGCCAGGCAAGAACCAAGAAAAAGTAAATGACACAAAAAATACCTTCCCAAATATAGTTAAAAGGAAAAAATAACATTAATAACAGTTAAGAGGATAGAGGAAAAAAAGCATGGTCAAATATTGAACTTATAAGCTAGACATAATAGGATGAGAATAAGAAGCAAGTCATGAGGAAGAGGAAAGGATGCGGCAAATTTAGTAGAGCATTGACTGAAAAAAGTAGAAGATAGCAAGACAAGCAACATTCTAGAGGATTGTAAGAGATTGAGGACAATTATTTAATGAGACAAACATTTGATATGTTTAATGCTGCTGTCGTCATAATTCCACTCCACATTATTACGGTGTTATTACTATTATCATTGTTATTATTATTATTATTATTATTGTTATTATTATTATTATTATTATTATTATTATTAATACATACCTGAGAAGCAACGCCTCTCTGACACCTCTAAGCGTGAATATTTCGGTATCATTTTTAATTTCGTTTTTTCACTCACACTGTACAATTCCAGAATCCTTTGACGCAAACAGTTTGAAGTAAATAAAAAATGAAGAAACTTTCAGAAACAACTGATGTGTATCCAGTGACAAACAGACAGTTTTGACACTTTTTTATCCAAATGTGTTATTATTTGTAGAAATGATAGACAGGCCGTCGGGGCTTGCGTACTGGAAGTTGCATAACACTTCATTATCGTTTCCAGAATAAAAAGATAAAAATTCATACTAGAAAATTTACTTGTATTTGCTTATTATTAGTTAGTTGAAAACAGACTGGTAACAGATGTAGTAACAGTTAGAGTGACTGCATAATGATGACTGTGATAGAAAAACTGTATCAAATACAACCATGAGAAGAAATTAGAACATAGAGCAAACTGTCCCTAGAGCATTAGTAGCGTGGACAACGTAGAATTGTAATTGAGTAAAGGTCAGACTCAGGATAAAAATAGTTATGCAGTGGAGACAATATTGTGAGTGTGTGAGTGTATAAGTGTACGAGTGAGTGAGTGAGTGAGTGAGAGCATTCATGTCACAATATTTACATGAAGTCATAGAATGTTTGTGTGTTATTGTGTTGAAAGTCACCAGTAGTCCTGCCTTCTTGGGTTAGCTTGGGTTACCTCGAGCCACAATACCACCATAACACGTCTATATGAAGGGGGAGAAGGGCGGGGGGCGTCGTAAAGCCAGGTGTCGTTGCCGTCACCACCTTTATGAATAGTATATCGTTCAACAAAATCCTCAGGGGGGAAAATATTAATAAGGAACAGTATTGACAAAAAAAATCCATGCATGTGACGAATGAAATGAATAATAAAAGTAGCGTTCATTGTACGTGTCTAAAGTTCACACTCAACCTCGGCGTATTGATTCCCATATTAAACACACACACACACACACACACACACACACACACACACACACACACACACACACACACACACACACACACACACACATTCCTGTCTGTATGTCAAATCGATGTTTCCTAACTTATAACGTCGCCAGAGGTCGCTTCTTCCTCCCAACAATAACCTTGTCACCCATGAATGTGTCCCGAACAATACACAGCTCGGAAAAATTCGCGGCATTCTCTCCTCTTCTATTACTTCTCCCGGAAACATATTTCATGGCGGGGAAATTAACTTTTGTAGAAGTGGTAATGGTAAAATCAACCGCTTTAATTAGTTGGGCGGCCTTAGGAGGACGAGGAGGAGGAACGAAGGAAGGAAGGAAGAAAGAAAGAAAGGAAGGAAGACAACCGGCCCGTTTTAGTGTACGGCGCCGACTTGACGTCCTCTCCGAAGCAAAATGAGACGGTATTTGGGATAATAAAGACGATAAAGACGAGAGAGAGAGAGAGAGAGAGAGAGAGAGAGAGAGAGAGAGAGAGAGAGAGAGAGAGAGAGAGAGAGAGAGAGAAGAGAGAAGAGAGGGATCCGGTCCACATAACAAGATTTTTTGGGTACAAGGTAAATATACAGAGACGAAATTTTAGAATTATGCCACGGGATCCACAGATAAATGGGCGCCACTAGTCCTTCGTGTTCCGACAACGGATGTTAACAGAGAATTGAAAAATTATAACCTCAACATGAACCAGTTCCTTTGCTGCCTCGTGACTATGATTCATTCGTGTATTTCTTTAAATTTTGAATAGACATCTTTCCTAAGATATAATGTCATTTGTACTAACATTTATCGAATGCAAACTTCAATACGATTTTATTTATTTATTTTTTTTTTTTGCAAAGGCATACAATTAGAAAAAAATATATAATTGTTTTTTTAATTAACTCCAGTTTCACCAAACCTCGTTATTAAGAGTTAACATTATGAACATCTTATTCCTTGTTTCAGGAGGGTGAGCGGAGGCCTGAGGAGCGGAACCATGGAACTACTGCAAGTCCTACTCCCAGTGGTGCGAGGTGGTGACCATCAACGTGACTCAGGTGAGGACAGATTGGGGATTCTAGAATTCATAAAATGTCGAAAAGACTCAAAAATAATTAATAGTTTTAACAGAGCGCGAGGAAAACTTATAAAGCATCGAAATACAGCAGAAGGTTGTTCCGAAACGTCTGAATATGATATCTAAAGATCATTGCTGTGCCTCGTAACGAAACACTGTACATCAAGTCATGAAAACTATCATTGTAAAGATTTTCCTTAAGAATTGCATTAAAATCCCATTGTCTTTCCAAGGTTATGTGATATTCCAGTATCTGACAGAATCACGTTGCCGGAGAGAAATTATCTTGACCTACACATTTTTACTGGGATATGGGCAATGTGGGCGACGGGTGATATTTGTGTAGCCGTAATGAGACGCCTTGAAGAGAAAAGAAGGGAGAGGAAGGGAAGGGAAGGGACTACCTCTGTACCTACGACCCCCGATCCCCACCCAGGTCACCAAGGCGTACAGGAGACTTTGTTTTTAACTTTTTTTGTCTTGAGCGTGAAAATAATGAAGTAAATTAGCACAGTTAGCGTTGGAACGTCACGCGTAGAGGGAAGGCTCGTACCCTTACTCACAGCCTCTGTGTTGCTCCCTCTTGACGGTAATGGTGGTGGTGTTTGTTATGTGGAGGTGGAGCGTTAAGTCTACACCTACTAGTGACTGTCTAGCTGTCTCAATGTCTGTCTGTCTCTGTCTTTTTTGTGTGTATGTGTCTGGGGGGTTTTTATGTTTGTATATCTGTTTGTGTGTCTGTTCGTCTGTTTGTTTGGTTGTTCATGTGTCTTCGCTTTTTGTCAGTGCCAGTCTAGTTTATTCTCAACGCCGTGTCTTTCTTTTTTACTAACACGCAGGGACACACACACACACACACACACACACACACACACACACACACACACACACACACACACACACACACACACACACACACACACACACACACACACACACACACACACACACACACACACACACACACACACACACACACACACACACACACACACGCACGCACGCACGCACACACACACACACACACACACACACACACACACACACACACACACACACACACACACACACCACACACACACACACACACACACACACACACACACCCGCACACACACACACACACACACACACACACACACACACACACACACACACACACACACACACACACACACACACACACACACACACACACACACACACACACACACACACACACACACACCACACACACACACACACACACACACACACACACACACACACACACACACACACACACACACACACACACACACACACACACACACACACACACACACACACACACACACACACCACACACACACACACACACACACACACACACACACACACACACACACACACACACACACACACACACACACACACACACACACACACACACACACACACACACACACACACACACACACACACACACACACACACACACACACACACACACACACACACACACACACACACACACACACACACACACACACACACACACACACACACACACACACACACACACACACACACACACACACACACACACACACACACACACACACACACACACACACACACACACACACACACACACACACACACACACACACACACACACACACACACACACACACACACACACACACACACACACACACACACACACACACACACACACACACACACACACACACACACACACACACACACACACACACACACACACACACACACACACACACACACACACACACACACACACACACACACACACACACACACACACACACACACACACACACACACACACACACACGTACTTTGTGTAAGTTCTTCCTCGTCAATTTGTTGGGGAGGCAGTTCGGGCGGCCGGAATGGCGGGTTGTTGTGTTGTGTCCTATGGAAAGTTGCCTCGAAAAAATATCGCTCCTCGGAACAGATCCAACAGGGTGAAGGAATAGGAGGAAGTTGTAGCCGCGACAGAAGCCCAGAAGCAGGATCGAGTGTTCCTCTTGAAGAAGGAATACAATCATTTATCTTTGTTTTGCTGCCGTGTTTAAATTACTCTTTTAGAAGGAAAAAAAACTTTACTTTTGTAGAGCGCAGGTGTGTATAAAACTGTGACTTTTATTTTTACTACAGTTCCTTCCTTCATCCGCTTCACTTTTTGTGTGTCGTGTGAACTGAGTCAAGAATGTGAGGAGAGTTTGGATTTAAGTGCATTCTCGAGGCTCCTGTAAGTTTTAAGTGCATACAAGTTTTAAGTGCATACTGGTGGTGGACCTGAGAACTCTTTATTAAATTTGAATATGCAAATCGAGGCTTGTTATTTCTTCCGAAGCTCCTCGCTAAATTCCCAAGGAAATGTGTTTTACGGCGACGCAGCCAGGAAGATGGAGGGGCTTGAAGAGGCATGTCAGACAAAGGGCGACACAGAGTGGTGGTGGTACTTTGGCCTCACAACACGTCGCCAACAAATGAAGAGGCGCTGCTTTCTTGCCGTCACAGGGAAACCACAAACGCCATCTCTGAACTGCGATCATTATCATCACCACGTTAGTGTTAGGAAGCAGAAGTTAGCGATCATATAATCTAGCCTCTCCTCATGACGCTCTTAATGTTCAACAATCAACATGTATTCCTCTGTCTGTAAAAAGAAAGAGAACTTACACAAACTAGACTCCATTTACTGCAAATGGGCTCGTGGGAGAATAGGGACTTAACCAAGACGAGACTGTAAGGGGGACTTTTAGGAAAGAAGGAACAGGAAACGCGTCTTTACGGACTCCTTCCCTTATATATCTACTCCTCCTCCCCGTAGGGTGTGAATCACCCTCTAAAAGGTGAACAACTACAAATGAGCCACTCCGTCGGTGCCAAACTATTGGAGGAACTGTTGCGTCTCCAAACAAGTGTGGTCTGCCTCACAAGGGTGCGTCTTTGTCCTTCTTTTTGTTCAGTACTCGAGCTGCGTTTCGTTTAGACAAATAGTTTAGAGTTGTACTACACAGAGGCGGAAATGTATAAGAAACGTAACTTGTTCATGTGTTTCACGTGTATAATTGAGCACGTTGTTGCCTTGTGATCGTAGGAAGGCGGTTATTTATACACTGGTGCTTTGATTGCCCTGGACTGCATGACACGCAAACCATTAAGTATACAGACAGGGAATGGTAGTCTGGGTTTTAATTAAGCGACTTGTAGTTAGACATGTTTTGCATGACCAAATCCCTTAATGTGTTCTGATGCAGTTCTCTTCCATTATCCATTCTGCATTTTTTAACATTTTATCCGATATTTCATCGTTCCCCGTTTATCCCTTCCTCTAATGTTTCCAATAATCCTTCAGCTATTTCCGCATCCTGTTTTTCTCTCTTTACCCCTCTTTTCACTTCTTCCTTTTCCGATTTCTTTTCCTCTCCTCTCGTCTGTCCCTTCCCCTTGCTTTTATTTTTTATTTGATGCTTCCCTTCTTTCCTCCCTTCCCTTTCCTTTTCCTCT